>JAVSCE010001549.1:0-169609 GCA_032199065.1 Smutsia gigantea | reverse complement strand
TTTGAAAATTCCAAGTTTTTGTTTGAGTACTTGAGTAAATTCTAGAATTGTTTGAGTTTTTCTATAGGATAAATTCATAAAAAATGGAATTACTAGATCAAATTATATATACTTTTAAAGTATAATAGTTCCTGCAAGACATATTCTCCTATGCTTCTTGGAAGGAGAAGCATACCAACTATTGATGAGCACTGGTAATGTCTATAATCCTCAATCCAGACCAACCCTATAACTAAAATAGTCATCTATGTAACTCCCAGTAGAGTCCACCCGTCACATTTCAGCCAATAAAATAATTGGATATGATCACATCATTCCAAATTCTAGAACTCTCACTAAAGAAAATGCCATTTTGAAACTATGGATCCAGAACACACATTATTGGCCTATTTTTCTCTTATCTACTGGCATCCTAGATACATTTGATGGGGTCCAAGAAGTTTTAGCTCATGTTCAAATAGTTGAAAAGAATTAGCTTTTGTTAAAGGTTCACTGACCTTTTTATTGACCTTATAAAGCATGTTTCTATGTAGATTGTCTTTTAATAATTGTTGGAAAATTTCACAGGCTCATAGAACCTAATGGTATCTTGAATACAGTGAGTTCTCAATGGTTATTTGCTTAAGGATTAAATAATACATTGTCTTGAAATTACGGTTAAAATTGCAGAACATAAGTTCCCTTTTCCCAGAGATTGGTTCATTCTTCAGTGCTTTTATAATTGCAGATGTGCATCTCAACCATTAGAAGGAGTTACCATTTGAAAAACTAAAGCCTTTAACTATGCAATTTACAGGATTGAAACAGTTAATTCAGTTTAATACTATAAACATGTTTTGCCTCTATCAAAAATACAAGGCACCAAGATTACAGGAATAATGAAAACCAATTAACACATATACTGTCAAACCTTTTTCTTTAAAAATAAAATAATTCTTACCAAAGCAGCAAGATTACATAAGAAAACTATGCTTGCATGCTAATATTTATTATTTACTTTATATACCACAACATTAAAAAACAAACACTATATTAAGACTCAAATAGTTGCTTATTTGATTTAAGCTCTATTCGGTCAATGTTCAAAGGTTAAGTGTCTAAGGTAAATATATTAAGGTGATGCATCTTAGATGGATAAGAATGGCTGATTTATAAGGTCATTATCTATCTTAAACAGTTTAATTGTATACTTTTTACCAACCTATGTCCAGCTTTATTGTAAGAGTCACAGACCAAACTGAAACTTTTCTTATGGGTCAGAGGATGCCTTGGGCACATATGCTACATACCAGCAATTCTATTATTGGTTCAGCTATAGATCATCTTGATTTGGCATGAAAACTAGCCACTAAATCTTTTCTGCTCCAGTTCCCTCAGCTGAGAGTCAACAAAATGTTTCTATCCGATTGTCTTCTAGAGAGGACATTTGTGTCATGCTGTTAGCTCTAATCACCTATAGGAAAAAACTTGGCCAGCAATACCTGGCTTCTTGTTTTCCAGCTGTGTTTTCTAACTGTTCCTTCTGTTAAAGTATATTTGGGGTATAGTGGATAAGTAGTAGAAACCTTGTGATGAAAAGAACTGTGTTAATATGATCGAGGTTAAGCAATTCCCTGACAAAGAGACACCTGGACAAGAAGCAGTACAGCCTGTGACAGATAATGGCATAGATGCCAATTGTATTAGAGTCAACATCCAGCAAAACAAAAACAGGCCAGAGCCTTGATCTAGGTCTAGAAAAGGGCCTGATGAGAAGCAGCAAATAAGACTTCAGATTTTGGGTGCTCAACCCCTGCCCTCTTCTCCACAGGGAATATTAAAAAATAATTAAGGATGTACAGATTGATTTTGATTCACAGACACTATTATAGGATGACATTGCTAATATGTTTGTGTGGCCAAAAGTAAAGCTTTACACATATTTTAACTAAGAATTTAACAAGAACACTCAAAAATGACAATGAGCATTTTCTCAAAGACTCCAAATTTATATTTGCCCTAACTTACTGATATTGACATTCTATTATTAAAGAAAGTCCATGCAAGGCTTGGAGTTTATTAAGCTTTTGCAGCATGTATTTGCACCATTTTATACTCTGTTACCCTACTGAGGTCCAACTGGATCTATAAGTAGCTGTAAAGCTGTGATTTCTATTTGGTCAGGTATATATACTGCAGTATTACTATGGAAATGTATCCCCACTAGGAAACAAAAATATCGCAAAGAAGATCACGAGTGAAAATCCAGGGAAGCACCAAATGAAGTGGTTTTCCTGGCAGCAAAAAAAAAGAAGTAGCACAGAGTATTCTAAGGACATAATTTAGGAACATTCACTACAACTGGGTGCATGATGGAGGACAGAAAGAAAATTTCTAAATCCCATGTCCAGGCATCTGCACACCACATTCTTGTATCTCATAATATCTGCTGTAAATTACCATTCTAGTACTAAATTGAGAAAACAATGATAACTCAATTTTCTTATCCTAGTCTTTATTGATATACCTCACTGCAAAGAAAATCCAGAATAAGTCCCACTCACATGATAGCTCTTTACTTAAGTCCTAATATGTGTGAACAACCTGCAAAAGGAATAAAGGAAGTAAAATTTTAGTGAGATTCATGGAAGATGTTGGGAGGATGGGCAACAATTCTACAGTGGTAGGAATTTTGTCTAATTTGTTATTATAATATATAGTGTGATAAATTTTATTTGGAAAAAAAATATTTAAAAAAAAAATGAGAAGGAATATTGCAAAAGAATACATATAAGCTCCTTCCACTTCACTACTATTTTATCCATCTGTACATGCATTTTATCATTTGCTCCCTCAATCAATCAATATTTCCCCCCACCCCAGCCTTCACACACACACTCATATACACAAACACATCAGTTTTAAACATTTGTGAAGTTGAATACATCATGGCCATATATCCTTAAAGATGTGTGTATTTTTTACAATAGGGAAATTCATACCATAGTTATCAACCTCAGTTCATTTACAAGTAATATTTTACCTAATTTACCTTACATAATATAATCAGAACCAATAATGTCTATTACAGCATTTCCCCTTCCATTATTGCCCCAGTCTGAAATTTGGTATTGCATGTGCATGATAGTGTTGATAAAGAAGGAGGTTTTGAAACTTGATTTGAAGTGTTCAAATGTTTGTATGCAGGAAGAGCTTATTCATGTTATGGCATCAAATTTTCCAAAAATCTAAATGTTTGTATTAAGGGCAATCAGGTTATGTAGGGATCTTAGCATCATAAGATGCAGAATTCAGTAAAGTGGAATGCTATTACATGCAGCTTCACAGTTTTTCTCCTAATGTCTATTTACTATAGCAGGAAAACATACAGGAAAAATGAGACAAAATCATCTTTATATCTAAGATCTTTCCCAGCACTGTACTTGTTTTCTGAAAAAAATGTTGATTGTACAAAATATTTCCATATTAGTTTCATTCATTATTTATCAAATATTCAATGAGCATTTACTATATGTTGGGCTTTTTATTGACAAGCTAGGGACATACAGATGAATTCACAGGAAAGGTCCTTCCTCAGAGTAGTAGAAGATGAGATCAAAGAAGGCAGAAATTATCATAATCAGCATTGTAAATCTCGATAACAAATTAGGAATGAGTATTATAAATATAATAATAAGCCATTAAAGGTTTTAGAAAGTACATTGACTCCTATTCTAGAAATACAAAAAAAAAAAAAATTAGGAATGTCTATTATAAATATAATAATAAGCCATTAAAGGTTTTAGAAAGTATATTGACTTCTATTCTAGAAATATAAATCTGGATACTGTTCTGTTAGATTTTAGAGTGTTTGGTAAATTGACTGTAAATGTGACTACAATACTCCACTCTCTCCACCCCACCTATCCAGTCCCCAGTGGTATCCACAATTCTTACAATGTGTCTTTGAAGAATCTCTTATTTCTATTTTTCTATCCCTTAAATCTGGGTTGTCTTTGCAAGTTTTGGCCAATAAATGTGTCAGGAAGGATAGCATTCCAGATCTAAGCCTAAGCCTCATAAGATATTGCAGACTTCTGTTCTCTCACTTGGACCTCTTAGATCATCATGAAAAGATGCCCAGGCTCATCTGCTGGATGAAGAGATGCATGAAACAGAGCCAGCAGTCTAAGCTAAAGTTATTCTATATCAGCCAACAGCCAGTTGACTGCCAGACATGTGTGCCTAAGACAAGCTCAGAACTTCTCTGCCAAGTGCATTGAAGATGATCAGAAGCAACTAGTATGTCTGTAGACCCATGAACAATCAAAAACATTCTTTAAACCACTAGGATTTGGGGTAAATTGTTTTCCAGTAATAGCTAAGGGCTGCCAGGAGACAGTGTGACCAAGCAGGGCAGTTAGAAAGCACTTAAGACAATGGAGGCCAGAGAAGATTTTGGCAACACTTAAAGATCTAATATTACAATTGGAGAAAAGAATATATTTGGTATATGTTTTGAAAATGAAGTCAGCAGGACTTCTAAATGCTTTGAGTGTGGACCATGACAGATTCCTAAATATCACCCAAGACTCTTTTTCTACTTTTCCTTCAGGGCAAAAGATAAAGTGTGATATTTCTGTAATCTTGAAACTAGCTGACTTTGCTGGTTATCAGATTTTAATATTTTGGTTTGAAAAATATGCCTTCAATTAGGTAAAACCTCAGATCACAAAGTGTTATAAAGGGAAGAAGACACATTTTCTATTAATCAATATAATTATTGCCTAAATATTTGTGATAATTTGATTTATCCAAAGGAAATAATTCTAGAACAATTACAGTTTATCCTAATAAAGCTCTACTTGGGAAGAAATTTGTAATCCTTTGTTTTGTTTTATTTTTAACTTGGCAAGAAATTCCCTTTTCTATCTCTTGATTTATATTTACTTTCACAATAAAGTACTGGGTAAATGATTAAAGGTATGTTTAAAAAAAAGATACTTCCTCATAGTTGCACTGTGCAATGCTACAATATTAGAGGCATGTTGCAAGCAATAACCTACTCATTTTCAGCTGCCTTTAAATGTCAGGACTTAGTTTTTAAAGGCATTTTTGTATTAAGAAAGCACAATTACCATTTTATTAATTTTCTTGTTGAGGAGCATAACAGGAAAAATTATTCTGTGTATAATTTTTTTTCTGCTGTTGAAATGCTGCAAAATGTCATTCATATAGCACATAAACTTTCATGAAGTGGAAAATAAAACATGAATAAAGCTTTGGAAAATGCCTTTCAAATACTTTGAAGAATATCACAATTGCCTTTAAAGATTTAGGGAGATGACAAAGGGTTTCAATGAGATAAGTAATTCTAAATTAATTGTAATACTGATGTACCAATTACTTTAATATCTGTGATGGTTACTTTTATGTGTCAACTCAATTGGGCTATGGAGTACCCAGATATTTGCCTAAACATTGCTTTGTAAGTATCTGTGTGTTAATAGATGACAGTAACATTTGTATTGGTGAATTAAGTAAATCAGATTGTTCTCCCCAGTGTGGGTGGTCTTCACCAATCCATGTAAGGCCTGAATAGAACAAAAAGCAGAATAAGAGAGAATCAACTTTCTGCCAGATATTGTTCTTCTCTTTCTTTTGGATTATAATTCACACCCTTGGCTCTCCTGCTTTTAGGGCTTTTTACTCAGACTACAAGTATACTGTTCCTGTCCTAGCTTGAGGTAAGGGGGTAACATGAAGTGCCAGAAATACATTTACTCATTTATTCAGCAAAATAGACTGGATGTCTGTTAGAAAGCAGAAAATATTCTATATACTATGGAATATTTAAAAATCTTCCCTCATGAAATTTATGTTTTATTGGAAAGAGAGATTTTTTTTAAAAGTGACAATAATATTTGTTTTATGTTTGAGGGTTCTAACAAAGTGTGTTCTTATTGAGAATGTGACCTTTGAATAAAAAGGTGAAAGAGGGACATAAATAAACAATGTAGATATTTGAGGAGGAGTCCCTCAGGCTGTTGAAATAGAAGGAATACAGCCCTTGAGGGGAGCACAGATCTGTAGTGCATAAGGAACAACTATTAAGTAATGCATCAGGTATTAAGATCAAGTTAAGGCTTTTGTTTTTCACTATGACTGAGACAGGGATAGAGTGGAATATTTTTAGTAGTGATTAGCATAATATGACCTCTCTTTTCACACTATCCTTCTAGCTGTTGGGTTAAGAATAGATAAAAGAGAACACATGGGAAACCATCTATATTAAAAACCCAATAGATTAATGATGATGGCTTGTATGGGGGTGTCAGTCAGTGGATATGTAAGAACTAGTTGTGTTGTAGACATATTTCAAAAGTAGAGACAGATTTTGCTAACACACTGGATGTGAGTTATAATGGAATGGAATACTCAAAGAAGATATCAAGTTTTTACAATGTGTGTAACTGGGAAGGTAGAATGATCCATAGATATGGATATAATTGTCATTGCAGGTGGATTGTGAGCCATGGGGAGGTTCTGTTTACCAAAGGGAAGAATTTGCCTTTGTCTGGAACATAGTCAATTCTTCCTACGTAGAAGAAGTTTGGAGAACTTTCCTATAACTTGAAGAGTGAAAGAGAAAATGTGCCAGGGAAATATTGCGCTTTTCCCAGGCATCTCTCAGGTTCCTTTTCATGTATTATGTTCTCCTGAAATCTATCATGATTTCAAGTCTCCCATTTATTCAATTCTTTCCTAGAAACAAGGAGTGCTAGCATGGATGGGTGACATAGGGCCATGTTTTATTGTTGTCACTTGTTGTTTTTTAAGGTGTGAGTTTAGTAAAAAGACTAAACATAGTTTATATGGTTCAATTTTTATATGGTATTTTTTATTTTATTTGTTTCCACACAGCTTGCGGGGTACAGAAATTGAGCATGTTTCCACTAGACAGAACATTCAGTCAGGCTGCTTCCCCCTTTCTTTGAATGGTTTCAACTCACAGAAGCCAAATGACACAGAACAGGAGACAAAAAGTGAAGAATACTTGAGTAAGAGTTCTAGACAAGATCAATATATGGGAATTCAATCAAAAAGTATTTCTTAGCTCATTTTTATTACTTGTCAACAGTCAAATAACATGCTAATATATTAGTCTTTTAATATAATAAAAGGAAGCCTGATTATTTGCTTTTCAGGCCTAGTCTAGTAGGCAGTCCAGAAAAGGAAAAGTTCATGTCTTGGCTTAACCTAAATTAATATTGGCATTTGGATGCAATACTTGCTATTAATAAAGTTTATTAGCTTCCCATCATATATATCATCTATGGTCTCTGAGAACCTTCTGGATGTGTAGCTGTGAGTAGAAAGAATTCTAGTGTTTATAGACTTCCTGGAAAAATACTATCTAAATATCACTGCTTAACATATTTACAGTGTTTGGAAAGACAATGAGGAAAACTTCAGTATCATGTTGTTGTCAAAGATATATAACTTTATTTTCCCAGATTCTTTGGTTAATGATTTGAGGATATATAATTATCCTCTTTGATCCTTAAGTTAATCTACAGATTTAATAATTATTTTTCATTTTTTTATTTTTTGGTATCATTAATATACAATCACATGAGCAACATTGTGGTTACTAGATTCCCACCATTATCAAGTCCCCACCACATATCCTATTACAGTCACTGTCCATCAGCATAGTAAGATGCTATAGAGTCACTACTTGTCGTCTCTGTGTTATACTGCCTTCCCCGTGACTCCCCACATTATGTGTGCTAATCATAATGCCCCTTAATCCCCTTCTTCCTCCCTTCCCACCCACCCTCCCCAATCCCTTTTCCTTTGGTAACTGTTAGTCCATTGTTGGGTTCTGTGGTCTGCTACTGTTTTGTTTCTTAAGTTTTTGCTTTGTTAATATGCTCCACAGATAAGTGAAATCATTTGGTACTTGTCTTTCTCTGCCTGGCTTATTTCACTGAGCATAATACTCTCTAGCTCTATCCATCTTGTTGCAAATGGTAGGATTTGTTTTCTTCTTATGGCTGAATAATATTCCATTGTGTATATGTACCACATCTTCCTTATCCATTCATCTACTGAAGGACACTTAGCTTGCTTACATTTCTTGGCTATTTTAGATAGTGCTGCAGTAAACATAGGGGTGCATATGTCTTTTTGAAACTGGGCTGCTGCATTCTTAGGGTAAATTCCTAGGAGTGGAATTACTGAGTCAAATGGTATTTTTAGTTTTAGTTTTTTGAGTAACCTCCATACTTATTTCCACAATGGTTGAACTAATTTACATTCCCACCAGCAGTGTAGGAGGGTTCCCCTTTCTCTGCATCCTTGCCAGCATTTGATGTCCCTAGTCTTTTCTATGTTGGCCATCCTTACTGGTGTGAGGTGATATCTCATTGTGGTTTTAATTTTCATTTCCCTGATAATTAGTAATGTTGAGCATATTTTCATGTGCCTTTTGGCCATCTGAATTTCTTCTTTGAAGTGTCTGTTCATATCCTCCACCCATTTTTTAATTGGACTATTTGCTTTTTGGTTGTTGAGGTATGTGAGCTCTTTATATATTTTGGATGTCAATCCCTTATCGGATATGTCATTTTTGAATATATTCTCCCATACTGTAGGATGCCTTTTTGTTCTGCTGATGGTGTCCTTTGCTGCACAGAAGCTTTTTAGCATGATGTAGTCCCATTTGTTCATTTTTTATTTTGTTTTCTTTGCCCTAGGAAATGCATTCAGGAAAAAGTTGCTCATGTTTATACTCAAGAGATTTTTGTCTATGTTTTCCTCTAAAAGTTTTTTGATTTCACCACTTACATTCAGGTCTTTGATCCATTTTGAGTTTACATTTGTGTATGGGGTTAGACAATAATCCAGTTTCGTTCCCTTATATATAGCTATCCAATTTTGCCGACACCAGTTGTTGAAGAGGCTGTCATTTCCCCACTGCATGTCCATGGCTCCTTTATCATTTGTTAATTGACGATATATGTTTGGATTTATATCTGGGCTCTCTAGTCTGTTCGATTGGTCTGTGGGTCTGTTCTTGTACCAGTACAAAGTTGTCTTGATTAGTGTGGCTTTGCAATAGAGCAGAAGTTGGGGAGTGTAATTCCACCCCCCAGCTTTATTCTTCCTTCTCAGGATTGCTTTGGCTATTCATGGTCTTTTGTGATTCCATATGAATTTAGAACTATTTTCTCTAGTTCGTTGAAGAATGCCATTGGTATTTTGATAAGGATTGCATTGAATCTGTAGATTGTTTTAGGTACAATGGCCATTTTGACAATATTAATTCTTCATATCCATGAGCATGGCGTGTTTCCATTTATTGGTATCTTCTTTAATTTCTCTCATGAGTATCTTGTAGTTTTCAAAGTATAGGTCTCTCACTTCCTTTGTTATGTTTATTTCTAGGTAATTTATTATTTTTTATGCAATTGTGAATGGGATTATTTTCCTGATTTGTCTTTGTGCTAGTTCATCACTAATGTATAGGAATGCAACAGATTTCTGTGTATTAATTTTGTATCCTGCAACTTTGCTGAATTCAGATATTAGATCTAGTATTTTTGGAGTGGATTCTTTAGGGTTTTTTATGTAGATTTAATATTTTTTTAAGTAGAATTACCTATTTAATTTCCGTACAACCACACCCTTTTATTAATTAAAGAATTCAGTGATTCTAGTAAGAAATGGGTTACTTAAGCATCAATGGAATATATTGCTATGTAAGCCAATTTTTAATTCTTGCTTCTTATTTCTGATGTTACCTCTTTTTTCTTTATCTTCATATCTTAAACTTTATTTCTTCCTGCTTACTTGCTTTAGATAAGCACTATTGTCTCTATTAATATTTTATTATAAATTCTATGAATCTATGAATATTTTTTGTTAATGATTTTATGTGAAAATTAATGGAAATCTTGTAATGTGCTTACCAATACAGAATTTACACTTTGGAATATAAAAAAAACCTTAACATTTAAAATGCCTCAATATAATATTTGTAAAAAGAAACAGAAGAAAAAAAGAGAAATTGATGATTTTTTATTACCACTAGGTCTCTTTTCTTGTGGAGAATTCTTGTAGAAGTGCAAGGATAACAAACTGTCAGGTTCAAATAAAAATATATACCTTGGGTTAAAAACAAGATGCACAATGAAACAACATAGATCTTCTCATCAGAAGGCATCCTGGTGTTCTTATTGTAGGTGGTAATACTATGAGGTCCAAAGGTCCAATGAACTAATTACTTTCCAGACACGTAGTTGGGAATCTATTGCCAGCCGTTTTCCTTACAGAAAGCCTTTGTTGATCAGAAAACTATTAAGCAAATTGTGTTTTATCTTCATTTTTAACCTCTCAGGCATCTCTAAAACAAAATGTGCTTCTTATCCTATTATTTTACATGGTCTTCTTTGAAATCAAAGATTTTTTTGGAATCATTCTCCTGCTGAAAGAATTTTCAATACTTCCTCTTCTTAATTTCTGTTTTGTTGTTAAAGCCACCATCATGTTTCTATAGTTTCAAATTGAAATCTTGTTTTCAGTTCTGATTCATGCAACACTCCATTTGTTCAAAGAATTGCTGGTGCTCTACATCACTCCTAAATGATTATTTTAACCAGGACAATCATATTGATTTTTATAAACAAAACCATTTCTATACTAATATTTTTTCTATCTTGTATTATTTTGTTATGGGCATCATAATTGATCTCTGATTCATATTATCAATTCAGATTGGTGAATATTCAATCAATTGGAGTTATTTTGAGACCATATTAATGTCTTAATTAAAAATTTGAAGAACTTACTCTATACACTGTTCAAACTGCAATATTTTTCACAAAAGAGAAATAATGATATAATAAAAAATAATCTAATGGAAACCCAACATAGGCCTTGTTTATAGTAATTCCCTTTGTATAAATGACAATTAAGAGTGCAAAAAAATCTCCAATATAATATAGAGATGACTGGAGCAAACATAATCTGACAGTTTACAGCTAGATAGTGTTCATAGCTTCCTTAGAAATAAAACCACTGCACATGGGAAAGTGATAGACATTCCTATCTTGTCCTCCTCCTACTTGAGCACAAATTAATTAAGACCCATGGTTTGGTGAGCTTCTCAGTTTTTGCAGTGTGAATTGGTATAAACGTCACAATCCAAAACTTTCAAGTCAGTATGCTTATGATTTCCAGAGCTGGATTTCAGCCTTCAGAAATTACAGAAGCATTAAGAATGTAATATAACTGTAAGGGTTTCTTACCTGGAATTTGATATGGTGGCTCCTTAATCTGCATGTCTTCAAGTCACTACTGTTAAAATTCCAGTGTACATAAAATATTCCAAATTGGTAGTGTAAGATATTCAAAGAACAGAGGGAAAACTGGAGGCAGAACTTGTATTTAAGTTCATTCCAAACAATATAGACTGGTTATGTTTTCTGCAACTATGTCCATCAAATTCTCAACTCTGTCTCTTCCCTTAGATTATTCTCTCTCAAATGTCTTCCCTTTCCTTTTCAAACTGCCTATTAAGTCTCTATTACCAACCACTAACCATATCACCCACTGTTATCCAGACATTGTGCTGGATGTTTGAAGTACACAAACTAAATGTATTACTATATTTAATGCATTGCATATTATTTCAATTTTAATGAACCAGAAATTTGTATCTTCAGCAAATTTTCCAAGATAAAGTGGAAATATCAAGTGAGTTGTAAGATAAATTGGTTTGGAGCTTGGGAAATATCTCCAACTGTAAGAGAGATGTATCCTTACCATATCCATTGTAACTGATGTCACGAGAGAGTAACGGATCACTCAAGGAGAAGAAAGTACTAGGGAAGAGGTGAGGGCCTGGGGTGGAGCCTTGTATAATTTCAGCATTTAGTTGCCATCTAAGAGAAGAAGAAAAGTAAAACTGCTAAGATTACCATTGAGTGGAGACCAGCAGAGAATGGGATCACAGAAGCCAAAAAAAGACAAAGGTTTGATTACATTAAGCAATTTCAAATGGTCTTTAGATTTTAAGCAATACAAAGACCTAACTCTATTAACTAAATTAAGTGACATGAAGATCTTAGGCACATCAAACACAATTTATCCAAAAATCAACTAACGTTTTTCAATTTTTCAACATTGCTTTAGAAATAGACATTTTAAAGTAAAAATAAGTCTAAAAAAGGAAAATAAGTTATTTTTAAAGTATGATTATTTAATTATACAATTTCATTTTATGAACAAAATTCTATCTATATTAGATTAAACATGGATAACAACTGTGTGTGTAGTTAAAGGAATATAGTATGTTATAATTGCTTTAAGCAGGAGCACTGAGATCCTAGAAAAATAGAGAATATTATTAGTTTGGAAATTTATAGACTGCTGGTTTAATAAAAAATAATTCAAACTTCTGAAATTGAGAGTTCCTATTTGCTCTAGGAGACCACATGAATTAAGTCACTCATTTAAACAATTTAAACAAGTGTAAGATCAACAGGGCATAGAAAAAGTCCACATATTATACAAAAACACTGAAAATAAATATTAATGCATTGTACTCAGTTAAAATCAGTATACATTGACAATGAGTAGGTAGAATGTAAATATGCAATTCATAATCCATAATGTACTCTTAAAAGACACATAAGCAAAACTGAACAGATGGGAAGACATCTCTTGTTCCTCGATATCAGGTCTGAACTTCATCAACATGTCAGTTTTCTCTAAATAAATTAATAAAATTAATGTGATGACAATAAAATTAATGACATACTAATTCTGGTGTCTAAAAATGTGATAATAAATTTCATATTGTAAACAACTTTCAGGAATTGGTAGGAAAACACTGAAATGAAAATATGGCTAGCTTTGTCAGGTATTTCAACCTACTACAATTTAACTATGTTTTAAAATGTACAATATTGACAAATGAAGAGACAGACTTATGTAATAAAATAAAAGATCCAAAAGTAGGTGAATATAAGAAATGATTATGTGTTAAAAATGATACATTAAGTCAATGATGAAAATGTAAACTTTTGAATAAATTGCCTCGACCACTGGATAGTGATTTGAAAGAATAACAAAAAGATCCACTCTTCAAACAGTACAAAATAGCAAACTTCAAATTGATCGTAGATATAAATGTGAAATGTAACCATATAAGCAGTAGAAGAAAAACTGTGTAGATCCCTTTATAGTGTTTCACAGCCTTAGTGTAGAGGAAGGTTTCCTAATTATGACTGAAAATCAAGATTCAATAATGGGAAAGGTTGATCAATGTTACTAAGACAAATATGGGATAACATACTTACAACATAGATTAGCAGATATAAAGGGCTAAGTACTTAATAAATAAAACACTTCTAAATTGAGGATATAAAGACCAAAAGTATGAGAGAAGAGTAAGAGAAACATGTATACATATTAAACAAAAAATTTCTTAAATATAGAAAAATGGATTCAAATTCAGCTATGATAAGACAAGTGTATATGTAAACATATATGAATATAATTTCTTAAACATCAGTTTGCCAGAATTGTACAATATACTCATATTGTACAATATACTCATAATGAAACTACTGGTAAACAGACGTTTATGTAGATTAATGATAAGAGGAAAAAGAACCAATCCCTATAGAGGTTACTTTAGTGCATTAAAAAACCTTATGTTTTGCCTTTATTCTTTCACACAGCAATCCTACTTCAAGGAATTTATCTTGGAAATATACCTCTAATATTATGAAAATACACAAAAGACTGCAAAGAATAATTACAAAGAATTGGGAACATGGCAAGCATTCTAGATTTTATGTAAGAAAGACTTAGTGTCTACTTATTTTGTTTTCAAAAAGAACAAGCCAGACACTAATGAAATTTATAATTAACAAGGCTATAAAAGAATGTGATAGAAGGGCTAAGAAATGTCCCAAAGCTAATGAAAACAAATTGGACAAATGAATCAAAGGGTATTTCAGATGAATACCCTAATCAAATCTAACAAGAATAATAAAAAGAATTTGTCCAAGTAACATAAGAACAGAATACTTTATCTATATACACTCTGTAAACACACATACAAACATGCACACAGGCTTCCATACTTCTATCTAATGCTTGGTACTCTTTTTGAGGTCATTACATGCATTTAGCAATTTTTTAAAATAGTATTCTGTAATTTGAGCAGTAAGTAAATATATTATTGTTTAGAACTGGGTTCCTCAATGGAGATAAAGGGAAATATCAATATCAAGGAAGGCAAGAAAAAACAGTGTAGGATTAGATTGGATTCAAAAGTATCAAAATAACTCCTGGTAGATGTATGTGTATATGTGTGTGTATATATATATATAAGCGTATATTTTACAGCATGTGTTTCATACATGCAGTATACAGTTGAAAAACAAAAGTAGAAAGTAAAAAATTTCCCAAATTCATATAGCTGGTGAATATTGAAAGTAGTAAATAAATTTCAGCACTCTACTTAAGAGTATATGTTCTGAATTGATATAAGACAGCCTTAAAAAAAGGTTAAAATAAAAAGGAAGCTGCTAAAAATTTACAGTAGTCAAAGAGAATTAAAAATATATATATTCTCAATATTTGACAAGAAAATGTGCCCAAAGCAAAAAATGGGACATAATTTATATACTTGATGAAGTCAACTTGACATGATAAATATCATAAACCATGAAATACAAAGTACCTATGGGATATTTAAACCTGGTAATTTTTTATATTACCAAGACAATCTTAATAGATTAAAAATTTGTAGTACACAGTTTAGGAACTAATGTCACAAAATGCAAAATTTTTAAATAAAACAAATTTAACTTAATTTAAAAATGAATGTCAATTGTATTTTACAGATTAAATTGCACTTAACAAAAATTAATTAAAAATTGATACAACTTAAGGCAAAATCTGTTTGTCTCTAAACAGCATAAATAGTATTTTGGCCGTTTAGAAATGGTGAAAATATTAGCACATAACTAAACAATCTCACATATAAATATAAATGAAAAAACTCTGAAATAAAGAAAAATAAAATTATAAATACATTAAAAGAAAAAATACACATGGAGTAAATATGATTATCCTAGTTAAGATGAATAATCTTTTTTAAAAAGTCTTCATACGAATAGTGTAAATTAGAAAAAAAACATAATGAGATGATATCTAGATGAAAAAATGCTGCCAAACTGAATAAAAATCTGAGTGAATCATGATATAAGAACATATGCTTTATCAAATTAAGAATCTACAGCTTAAGCCAACAGACAAACCATACTGTTGATAAGAACATTCCCATTAAATGAAAATTAAAGCAAAGATAGAAGCTACTGCCATCTTATTCAATTTCATGCAGTATTGTAAAAGTGAATATAAGACAGAACTATCAGAAATGGTGTAAATGGTGTATTGAAAAATACAGTGAAACTGTTTTCCTAGAATCCAAAATTATTTTGGTAATTTGATCAAAATAATTTTTGAAGATTACATTATTAATTCTCCTATAAAAGATTCCCAATTATTACACAATTCAAAACAAATTCAAAAATATAATTTAAAATATATTTGATTTTAGTAGCCACTGGGGCACAGGGAATAGAATTATAAAAGTTTATATTCTGATGAGTAGGAGGCAGTGGAGAATAAAAAGAGTGATAATGCAATATCCTAAGTAGATCAGAGGAGTGGATTCTGAATACAGTTAGAAAGACAAACCCAATCCAATACAAAGTATATATTTTTCTATAAGAAAAGAAGAAAGAGTATGAAATGCAGGTAACTTTGTAGGATTTATGATTAAACATGGTGGGAAAGTACAAACATATGTCAGAATAGAATGTTATAATTATTGACTGTGTTCTCTATGCTGTACTTTCATCCCCATGACTAATTTATATTATGATAAGATTTTGTGCCTCTTTATCCCCTTCACCTACTTAAACCACCCACCCTAACCCCTCCCTCATGGTAACCATCAGTCACTTTTCAGTGGCTGTGGGTCTATTTCTGTTTTGCTAGGTTACAGTGTTGGATTTCAGGTATTTCAAATGGGAGGGTAGAGCTATCTTCTTCCTGTAGGCACTAAAGAAGGATGTGTTTCTAACCTTTTCCAGGTTCAAGAGACTGTCAACATTCCTCTGCTCCTGGGTCTCCATCACTATGAATCTCCTTACATCATTTTATCTCTTCCTCTGCCTCTGAAATGCCTGCCTCCCTCTTCTAAATTCCCTTTTGATTTTATCATGCACACCAAATAATTCTGGATAATTTACCAACTTCTAAATCATTAACTTAGTCACATCTGCAATATCCCTTTTACCTATAAGGTAAACATCTTTGGGGGCACTTTATTCTACATACCACATATAGGAAAAAAAAACAAATAAAAAGACCAACATCAAGACATGAGCGCAAACAGACAAAAAAGATATGTATTTATATTGTTCAGATGGGTACAAACATTGTTTGTAAGACCCCAACAAAAATCACAGTTTTTGATAAAACAAAATCTAAAAAATATGATTTCTAAACATCAATTAGATTTAACCAAGATTAGTTTTCTGCCACCAACACCAATCAAAATCCTTTGTGAATGACATACACAAGCAATTCCTTTGTCTTTAAAAACCCATGACTTTAATTCCCTGGAAGGACACATTTGGGGTTGCTACCTGAATTAGTGCTCTTAGAATTGAAATTTTAATTTAATTTTGTTTTATTTCAGTTCTGCCTCTTCTCTCAATTGACACAGAGGATGAAGCCTTTAATCACTTATCATGATAGTATAAGTAAGAGGCTAAAGCCAGAGAAGTCTCCAATTCCCCCATTTTACTGGTGGAGAGTCAGGTGAATCATCAAAGATGTGGGTTTTTCTCACTATGGAAAGAGGCCCAAAAGAGAGTCTCTGGCACTTTTGTGGACCCAGGGCCTGGGTGAAGGACCAACAGGAGGGAAAAAAAGTGGAAAAGTACTGGATACTGAGTCACAGTGGATAAAGTGTCTTTGAAGTTTCCCTTGCCTCTTCATTCCAGATCCCACCAGTCTGCCTGAAGAAGGTCTATGCCCAAGGCCTCAGAGACAGAGCCCTGGGAATGAAGACACCTGAGCTGGGAATGCAAACATGCCAAGAACTTGATCAGCCTAAGGGGTCTGAGACCTTGAGTACATCTCCCTTCAGAGACTGCACCAAATCTGATGTGAGAAAGCAACTTTCCCAGTGAAGCTTGCAAAGTCTTTGGAACTAGGTATGTTGAGCCTGAAAAATCACCCACAAGTTTTTAACCAGGAGCCATACTCCTAGTCAGAACATAGTTTTGTCTCTTACAGTTCAGCTATCTAGTCTAAGGCAGTGCAGAGATGTGAATAGATACACACACTTATGCACATACATTCATACACACATATATTTATGCATTTAACAAGGAATTTTCCACATTCTAATTGTGTCTAGTAAGCTGATATTACTAAGCAATACTGCACTAATAAGAGTTGTGCAAGTGTGAAATAAAGATAAAAAGAGCTAGAAAAAAAGTTATGTTTTATTTAAAATAATGATGGCATGAAACCATTTTATAACTCCACAAAAGCCAATAAAATCATTCAATCACTCTGAAGTTAAAAGTAATGAATGTGCTTAATGAGGAGCAATTGTCTAAGGGCATTTAGAATAATCAAAGAAACAAATGTACTTAAAAAAATAAGACTTCTACTTGTCAAAGAAAACACAAATACAACTTGTCTACATATTTTTGAATTCGGAAGAATGCTTTTCCATAGTCTGCATATTTGAAGATTGTTAATGGAAACACATTTAGGAACATGAAATGCATTTCAGGGTACATAGACTCCATTTAAGTTTTTATTTTCAATAATACTCCAACTTCCACAATTGAAATATGCACACCTAATCCTCACTTTGTCTATACATAATAACTTACACAAAAACTAAACAAATAAATAAATATGGAATTCAAAATATAATTAAAATGGCTTGATATCTTGTAGGACATAAAACCTAAATATATATGTTAATTTTCTATTGATTTCTCATAAGAGATAAAGGAGATTTCTGCTTAAACTTATATATATATATATGCACAGGACGTTAAGTCTGCTTGGACATAAAGGACTCATCTCTGGGAGAACAAAGCCTGGCTTTATGCCCAGATAAATGACATCATGCTACAATGATGACCAATTGCAAAGAAGACTTTTCAACCACACCTTTTGTAACTAATTAATTGTGTCTTTTGAACCCAACCTTATTTAGAATGAAATTCCCCCTTCCTACATGATAATAACTGCTCAGACCACATATTCAATTGTTATTCTATTCTAGCATAACATGGACTCCCCTGCCTTAGTAAACTAGTAAACTCAATCTTGATTTAGATATTTCACCTTTGATTATTTTTCAACATTTTCCCTAAAAGAACATGATTTCCCATTAATTGTACATACTCTCTACACCAAAACACTAAATGAATTATATTTAAAAAGTATGGCATATATTTGTTAGTTTTACTTTTGAGAGTTCAACTCTTCTTCCTATCTGATTTTTATTTATACCTTGATTTTGTGTCTCTTGTCATAAGGCATATCTAAGGTGTCTTTCTATGTAAGCTCAAGTGGCTAGGTGTTATACAGTGAAAAGGTAAGTAACATGGGTATTGCCAATCCTTTCTATTTATAATTTTTAATTTAGGGGAGTTTTGAAGCCATTGTAGGGAATTTGGGGAGGTGAGTTAAATTCGGCACATGATCAGTGAATATATGGAATCCTACATCATATGTATACATCAATCATACTTCACAGGCTGATTTAATTGTGATTGCTATTGCCTGTTAATATGAATTTTCTTGGGTTATTACCCATACCCATCCAACATTTTCCAAATAGATTTTTCAACTTACTTTCAATTGGTATTAATTCTTTCCATGCTTTTTATAAAATATTTGAGATCACATCATATTATTTACAATCCATAATCCTTCCTGGCAAGTCAATTGCTATTAAACAACATGTTGTAGGCAAGAGATCTGTAGGGGAACATGGGGAATTTAGAAATAACTAAATGGTTCAGATAAGGCAGAAGACTATATACACCTATTAATATGCCAGGATGGTAAATTAGCTGATCATGGCACACTGCAGTGAAGAAAGCTGTAACTTATTAGCTATGAGCACTTGGAATCAAGTGCTCATTGAGGCAAGAGTATATTGTAGGAAGAATTCAAGGACTCTGAATAGAAGAGGCTGTGTCTGATAGTATATTTTGCAGGCTAGAGAAACCTCAAGAAAGTTCCAAATTTCTTAGCATAAATCAGGAAGAAAATTCAGGAATATCCTATGTAGTAGAGAAACAAAGTTTTACACTTCAAACCTCTTCAGCACGGAGGTAAGTAGAAATCACATTCAAACTTTGGTATGCTATGTTGTCAAATGAGAACTTCTGCTGGTTAATTCAAGTCTGGCTTTAATGTACACCATCTAAGTAAATAAAAATGGTAGTAATGCCCTGGCATAGTCAAAAGAAATGCTCCTCAGTAACTTACAACTCATGTCAAAAAATGAAAAAGAAATTAATACTTATATGGCACCCTAGACTAAGTCTAAAAGACTATTCATAGCTCCTAAAGACCAATCCAGAGCCCAGGACTTTTCTAGACTTTTATAGGACTAGGGGGACCAAAATAGAATAAGCACACCTGTATGACTGGTACAATACCACATACTGAGGGAAAAATATAAATATTTAGGAAGATGCAAATATTCTACCATGTTTGTTGGATTCAAATAACCTTGAGTTATGATTTTTGAGATGGTATAGAAAAAATTATCATTATCAAAGGTTTGATACATACTTTCAGTGGAAGGAAGTTTCTTCATCCATGGAAATCTCTTACAGGAATGTCTGTCTGCTGGAGAAGCTATTATAAATTATTAAGTTATACAATAATTAAAATGGACCTGTGGTGGTGATAAAACCATTTTTGATGGTTATGTGATCATAGTTTTTCTTACAATTAAAAAGACTAGTATTCCACTAAATTTTTACCTCCCTTCAAAAATTTAAAAATCAAACAATCAATTCAGGACTAGTAAGCAAAATTATGTTATGATTGAGTAAAAGGGGACTGTGATTTCTTCCCCCCAAAATTTTCCATACTTCAGTCAAACCAGAGACACAGAACAATTCCAGAGTTTACGGAATGAAATATGTTAGATTATGCTATTCTGTCAATATGTTTGCTGTTCCTTTCTACTTGGACCTATATACGGCTTCCACACACTGTCTCTCTTTGTGGGAATACTGTCTAGGGTCGGCCAGTGACATATTAACAAAAACGCTATTTTCCATTTCCAAGTTAAAGTTTTAAAAGGCAATTGTGTTATGGCTCTTTACTTCTGGTCCCCAAAACAGCATGTTCTAAAAATTGGTTGTTTGCTTAACATGCATCCCAAAATGAATGCAGAGCCACAGCCAATATTTAATAAAAGAAAAATAAAATAAATGCTTATTGTGTATATTACTTAGATTTTGGATTTGTATACTAATGAGGCAAAACATAGTAAAGTTTTATGGAGTTAGAAAGGAGTCCAGGTATATTTGAAAAAGGCATATGCAGTAACAATACTGATGGATATATTTCTTATAGCCTTATCAAAAAGCATCTCTGACTGTGCTACTGAAATATATGCTGAAGAAAGCAAAACTCAGAATTTTCTAGAATACTCGTGTACTCATTCTAAATAATCATAAATTTTCAGAAACCGACAATATCACTGCAGTCCAATCATTAAAGTGGAAACATTGAATTTTGATGATCAATGACATTTTGATCTCAGTCATTTCATGGTGGCCCCAAAAAACCCACAACCCATTCTATGATTATTTCCCCAACTTCTGAGTGTAAAATTAGAATATTTTGTGTCAGAAACTATCAGGATCTGTTCTCTTTTCTCTCTGCTTCAGCCAGAAATCAGAAGGTTAGGAAGATAACCCATTAAGGAAGTGATTGAGTTCCTTTATGAAGAGTGAGCAGCAGCTTTTGAAAATAGAAAGTGGGGGAGCATTTTCCAAACAGAAGAAATAGTGTGGGCAAGGAAAGAAGGAAGTAACTTCTATAGAATGAAACAAGGCTTGTACTACTGCAATACAGAAAGAAAATGGTTTTGTGGAATGGGAGGAGGACCTAGGGGTTATCATTAAGACTATGCCTTTGTAGGAGCTGTAAGTGTGATTGAACATATTATAGCAGTATGATTAGGCTTCCATTTTATAGTTGTCATTTGGTCTGGTTATACAGAATGAGTCAGCAGAAAGCAAAAATGGAAATAGACACATTTCTAATGCTTACTAATTCCAGTTCTAGTTCCTAAACAATTGTGGCAGCATACTTGACAATGATGTGGTGTAGAGAAAAGTGGGCAGAGAGCTATCAAGAGATATTATAGATGAAAATCAGAGAGACTTGGAGGTAGATTGGTTAAGAAAGATAAGGACAAAGGAGATAAAAACTAAAATTTGGATTTCTGGGTGGAACACTTGGATCTTTGTCGCCCCCCCCCACACACACACATGTGCATGCACACACACCTTTATTTTTCCTAGAGATTTCCGTTTTGTTATCCTGAATATAACTCTATTTCTCCCACATTTAAAAAATCATTTTTATATTTCTCCAAATTTACAATGTAACATCAAGCCCACTGACTGAAATTATTTTTCACCTTCATTATTTTCTCAATTTTAAAGTTTATTCAATGTAAGTACATATAGAAAATCCTAAGCGTACAGCTTGATGAATTTTCACAAAGAATATACCCATGTAACCAGAACACATCAAGAAACAAAACATTAGCTGAACCACTGAAGACCCCTTCAGCTACCTTTCATTTGCAACTCATGGCCTCAAAGGTAACTGATATTCTGATATCTAATGGCCTAGATTATTAATCTTTCTGTTTTTTCAAATGTATACATTGTATGTGGGCAAAATTACAATATTTTCAGAATCTCTCACCTGGTCCTAGTGCATCTCCATTTCAATAGATGTTTCTAAGGGGTGGAGAGAAGTAGTCCATGTCCATATCAATAGGTAATTACAAGGGGAAGTGAGGGCATATCTGGACCAGAGAGGTTAGGTGGGGTCCCTTTTTACAGCTGGGTCATGAGAGACATGGGAGAGCAGAAGTGGACGACTGTTTGTAGGCAATAAATGGGTTTATCCCACTTTATTTCTCCCTTTGACTTATTTCAGTTTCAAAGGCATTTTGCCACAGAACTTTCACCCAGAAGTTTAAATCTGGTGGTAGTCAGCAGGACCTCTGAACCTGAAACCTGTCTTCATGGGTGCAGCCCTTGGGCAGGTTACCCCAGAGATGGTGGGTAGATGCCTGGAACACCCCCTCTGGATACTGGGAACCCCCAGTGGCTGTAGTGGTAGAAGGCTCAGCTTCAGCCAGGAGCCCGCATCTGTGGGGCATCCAATTGGGGAGCCACTAGTGGGGTGTTGGTCTATGGTAAAGCACCTCCTAGAGATGTGGGGACTTCCCCAGAATTGGGGAAGGGTGGAGTCACTGGAAGCTGTGGAATTAGCCCTCTGTGAGACAGAAAACTGCTTAGAGGCCCTGAGTGGCCACGTAGCAGCTTGGATTGTGGGATGTCTTCCTCCAGATAGTGGAAACTGTTATTGAGGAAACAGATTTTGGCAGGAGAGAGACACACTTCAGCATTGCTTGAAGGAGCTGGTCTATGACCTGTGGGATGCCCTTAAGAAAGAGAGACAGTTGTTGAGAATAAAGGTTATGCTCCTGGAAGATATATTAGCAGCAAGGGAGAAGGTAACAGGAGAAGCCACATTGCAGGAGGCCGTGGTGGGAGGAGGAAAAAGTGGTGCCTTTAGCTCTGGAGATGGTAGAGGAGATGATGGCGGAGGATGAGAGAGTGGGGCTGAGGGACAATCTGTTGTCGAGACCACCACCCAAGGCACCAGCCTCTCCTGTATTGAATGCCTGCTCAGTTGTAATTAAGAAAATAAAAACGCAACAACCGCAGGCTCCTCGTGGGAAGGAGCCAACTGTTCCCCAGGTTGTAGAGCACTCTGTGCTCCACCCCCTATGCCCAGGATGAGCTTGTGGACATAAGCATCTAGTTTCAGCAGAAACTGTCAGGACCTTTGCCTACATGGTTTTTGCATCTCTGGGATATGGGGTTAGAAAACATTGTTATGTTGGGTTCTGAAATGGGTAGACTGACTTCCCTGATGACTCACCATTCCCTCTGGCAGTGGTTGCAAAGTGCCTGTCACACCTCAGGGAATCAGGTGCTTTTGGATTGGCTGACAGCAGCCATCAGGGCAGTTTGGCCTAATCAGGGTGATTACTGTACTTACTCACTAACTGGAAAACATATACAGAGCTCAAGCAGGTGTTATGGGAGTTGAGCATGAAAAATATCATCTATAATATGGACCCCCAGGGCCCCAGTGAGAGATGTTCACCATAGGAATGAGAAATCTCCTGTTCCAAACACCTCCTCATCTCTCTTTGGGTCTCTAGTGACTATTCTTGCCCCCAAATAAAGCAACCCATAAGTGGGGCTACTTGTAGTAGCAGATCTTGGAGAAGTTGGAACAATAAGAGCACGGAAGAAAGTATGGGCTACAACTGAAAGGAGAACTGCAAAGGGCCCCATGAAGGTCTTGAGGACCCAGATGTGCGTTGATTTGATAAAGAATGGGGTAGTGAAAGAAAAACTTGATGTGCAGCCAAATAGGATCTTGTTAAAACTGTGGCACCAACTGAAGCCAGAGCAGCATTTCTGGCAGCTAAGGACCCAGGAGAAGGAAGCTGGAAGCAACACCCCATGTCTGGCCTGTGTCCCTGCAAGACTTCCTAGGGGACAGTTCTCAGGCTCTGCCTAGGCCCTCACTACCACAGGAGGATGATAGGGTGTCGTGGTTTGACTGTGTGTGTGAGGGGGATAAAGGCCCCCACTTTGGGGGATGTTGTGGGGACTGAAGGCCACATGTAGAATCAGCAATTCACTGGTTCCTTGTGAATGTACAAAATGTCCTGGCACTGGTGGACACAGGATCTGAACGTTCTCTAATTATAGCAACTGTGAGCATTTTCTGGGACCCCTGCCATGATAGATGGCTATGGGGGTAAGAGAGTTAGAGTTAAGAAAGTCCAAATCCCATTGGGGATAGGGCATTAACCCCCAAAGGAGTATACTGTGTACATCTCTCCCATCCCTGAATATATTTTGGGGGTCAATATTCTGTAGGGACTGTGGTTATCGACCACTGATGGGGAGTTCAGACTGAGGGTATGTGTGGTAAAAGCAGTTCTGAGAGGACACGTTCAACACTTGCCTGTAGCTCTTCCTGCACCTCAGCAGGTGACAAATACTAAGCAGTATAAATTGCCTGGGGATAAAAGGAAATTGGAGAAACTCTATAGGAGTTGCAAAAGATGGGCATCATAAAGACCACTCATAGTCCTTTTTAATTCCTCAGTGTGGCCAGTGAAAAAGCCAGATGGCCCTTGGCATATGACTGTGGATTACAGGGAATTGAATAAAGTCACACCCCACTGCATGCTGCTCTCGCTCCAATAGCAGCCTTCATGGACACCCTCAGTCATGAACTAAGGATGTATCATAATGTTGTGGACCTTGCTAATGCTTTCTTCTCTATTAACATAGCACAGGAATGTCAGGAACAGTTTACCTTCATGTGGGAAGGCTGCCAGTGGACATTCACTGTCCTTGCAGAAGGATACCTCCACAGTTCCATTTTTCACAGACTTGTAGCCCAGGACTTGGATACATGGAAAAAACCACAAACGGTGCAGCTATATCACTACACTGATCATATGCTCACAACTGATTCGCTTGCAGATTTAGAGAGGTCAGCTCCTAGACTACTGCAACATTTACAGGAGAAAGGATGGGCTGTGAACAGTACCAAGGTTCAGGGATCTGGTTTGTCAGTAAAGTTCTTGGGAGTAGGCTGGTCAGGTAAACCTAAGTTATCCCAGAAGCAGTCATAGACAAAGTCCAGGACTTCCCTACTGTTACCACTGTGGCAGTATTACAAGAGTTTTTGGGTCTTTTGGGCTACTGGAGAGTGTTTATACCACAATTGGCACAAATTCTGAAGCCTTTATACCAATTGGTAAAAAAGACCATCCGGTGAGACGGGGATGAAACATGTGCATCTGCTTTTACTGCTACTAAGTGAGTAGTCAAGGCCATAGAGGCCTTGAGTGTGATGGACTCATCAAGGCCCCGTGAGCTTGATGTTCATTTAACTAAATACGTTTTTGGATGGGGCCTGTGGCAGTGCTTGAACAGACATATCAACGTATTGGATTCTGGTCACAATTTTGGAAAAGAACAGAGGTCTGGCACACTTTGATAGAGAAGTAACTAGTTGCTGTGTACCATGCCTTGCTGGTTACAGAGCCCAGCAAGTATGATTAGACTTCCATTTTATTGCTGTCATTTGGTCTGGTTATTCAGAATGTGTCAGCAGAAAGCAGAACAGCTCCGACCAAGGTAATAACCACCTATCACATTGTGGGGTGGGTGTGAGATGGACCCAAAGTAGGAATGGGATAGCACAGACTCCTACACAGGCCAAATGGAGTGTACACTTATAGTAGCATAGTGCCTTCTCCAATAGCTCCTTAATTGGGAAACTCCAGTGCTTACTGGGTCCAGTGACATATACCAGAGGAAAGCAGGAAGAACTTCCTTTTGAGCCATTGGTAGCCCAGAGTCCTTATCAAGAGGGAAAAGTCCCTATACCTGAAGATGCTTTGTATACAGTTGGCTCCAGTCATAGGCAGCCCCCTAAGTGGAGAGCTCTGGCTTTCTATCCTAAGACTGAGACAATATGGATGGAGGATGTAGAGGGCAAGAGCAGTCAATGGGCTGAGTTGCAGGCAGTATGGCTTGTGATCACCCAGGAGCCCTGCCCTATAATTGTCTGCACTGATAGCTGGGCCACCTATTGGGCCTTGACCCTGTGGCTACTGACATTGTACAATGCCAACTGGATGGTTAGCCACCAGCTCCTTTGGGGGCAAGAGTTATGAGAAGACACGTGGGCCTCTGGTCAGACTAAGATAGTTACTGTATATCATGTGACTGGCCATTTGCCTTTGGCATCCCCAGGGAATGAATGAAGTAGACACATTGGCCCAGGTGTGTTGGCTAGAAGGAAAGCTTGGCTCTGATGTAGCCCAATGGTTACATCAGCGTTTGTTGCATGTGGGCAAAAGACAATATGGGCTGTAGCCATTTGGTCGTGCTTGCATTGACCTTTGAAGATGTCAGCAGAGCCTGGAAGGAGTGCCTTGTGTGCTCAAAGTGGGACTTACACTGAGTCCTGCAGCAACATGGGACAATGGTAAAGGAGCCATTACCCTTTGTCAGGTGGCAGACAGACTCTACTGAGCCTCTGCCCATATCAAAAGGGTGTCAGCATGCCATTACTTGGGTGGACACAGCTACTGGACTGTTGGTTGTTTTTTCTGTGTGTCATGCAGATCAGCAAACTATCAAGAGGGGCCTGGAGCATGTCTTTGCAGCCTATGACTGGCTGCAAGTGATTGAGAGCAATCAAGGCACCCACTTTAGTGGACATGCATTATAAGAATGAGTATAGCAATTAGGAATACAGTGGAAGTTTCACGTACCATATAACCCTACTAGGGAAAGCATGATAGAGAGGTTGAATGGTTTCTTGAAATCTGGTCTGAAGTCAGATACCAATAGCCTATGGGGCTGGCCAGTTCACTTATGGACAGTGCTATGGTGTTTGAATGGGAAGCCCTGAAAAGGAGCCTTGATCTCTGTGCACATGCTAACACACATTGCTGCCTCCTCTATACATCTGTATATGCAAACCAAAGAGGAGTTATTGAAGCCAGGATACGGTCAGCAGAGCAACATCCTGCTGCCAGCCCCAATTGAATTAAACCTTGGAGACTCTGTTGAGTGGATGTGGCTTTCGTCATATCAAAACATGGATCAGTGATGGCTGGCCCTTCTGGCACCTTGGGGAAAATGTCTGGAAGCCAGCCTCCTGTGTGTGTGTTCCTGGAGTAACAGCAGAGTCGCCCCCAAAGATCAATGTAGTGTACCCAAAATGTCCAGGACGTAAGAGAATCTTATGCGGAAGTTTTGTTTTATCTTTATGGCCAGTGCATCTATCTCCCATAGCCCTATATATTGACTCTTCTGTAACCCCCATAGGAGGAGTTTGAAAGTCTGGTATGCTAGACCAAGATGAGATCTCATTCCTGCCACTGTCCTATTATAGGACCACTCTCTTGCATGTATCCTACCTGATGGACAAGATTTGCCTATGTTGGTCTCATTAAAACATGTTTCTTATTGACTTTAAAGTTATTGTCCTCTACAGTCCCTGTGGTCTGGACCCCTGGCTGCAGCTGCCACATGATGATTGCTCTGAACTCCCTACCCATATTCATCTCCTGAACGCCTGTGGAATGGCCAACCTATGGACTAAATCTGCATAGGACTTTGAACTTAGCTGAATCCTCTGGCTTGCAGATTATCATGATTTTATTGTTGTTGTTATTACAGTGCTCCAGTTTTCTCGCACAGGGGCCATTGCAGAAGATAGTGAGTGAGTATATCATGAGACGAGATTTCTCGAGGGGTGGACCATGGTAAAATTGCAGTATTTCCAGAATCTCTCACTTGGCCTTAGTGCATCACCATATCAACAGGTAATTTACAAGTTGGGAGCAAGGGTATATCTGGACCAAAGAGGTTGGTTGGGGTCCCTTTTTGCAGCCAGGTTGTGAGAGACATGGGTGAGTTGAAGTGAAGTGCTTGTAATAAATGGGTTTCTCCCACTTTATTTCTCCCTTTGACTTATTTTGGTTTCAAAGATGTTTTGCCCTGGGATTCTCCTCCCGGATTTAAGTGTGAAAAAAGGAGGTTTGCTGAGTTTTAATTTTGTTTTTTTCACGTTGCTTGTTTTACATTGTTTGTAGCTTTTAAATTTAATATAGGTAAGTCAAAAAACTCCTTCCTACAGCATTTTGGTTCATGCTGTTGTAGGCATATGGCTATTTCTTTGAAAATAGTAACTGAAAAAAGCAGAATGAAAGTAGAATATAAAGAAAAGTAAAGGCATGTGCTAACTGCAATATTGTACATGTAAGGAAGATAAATTTCAAATTAGGTTACCTGTGTTTTCATAATGTTTGAATTCTTGATTTCTGGTTTTTGCAATAACATTCCAATTTCTGTTTAGGAAGGCTGTGAATATAAAATGGCAATTTATCATGATATTCCCTTTATATTTAGTCATTACTATAAATAACTATAATATCAAGGAAAAATTTTAATATTTATTGCTTTGCCAGTAGCTGTTCTTAGTTCTTTAATGAGTGATTTCCTGAAGACCAGAGAACTAGGTATGCAGGTTAGGTTATCAGCACAAAAGGACGGCTGTAGACACCCTAAACTCTCAAAACAAAAATTTCAAATCCTCTTAAACCAAAGAGTTGGTACAGAATATTTTAAGGAAGTCACTATCCCTAAGAGTTCAAGAGATACATCTGTCTGGATTTTTACTCTCTATATTTTGAAAGGTAGAGGGGGGAGTATATCTAAACTATGTTAGCTAATCCATACTCCTGAATACTTCTAATTGAGCCTTAACCCCACTTTCAATATTCATTATAATACTAATAAGACTCTGTTTAAACAATAAAAAACTTTGAAAATCCGACATGCTAATTAGAAAAGGGATGAGTTTTTGTTGTTGTTGAATGAGATATGGCTAACAGAAGCATATTTAATAGCGCAATCTACATGGCTTTTTCTCTTGATGAAGCTAGCTGACTGACCTCCAACCGTGCTTGCTTGATAGAATTTGTTTTCTCATCACACTTAGAATTAAACTTAAAGTAACTGGCATATGCAAAATAAACCATTCACACTGATTATACCAATGTATATGAAATATGTTGTATTCAAAGAAAAAAGGGATTGTTACCTATGAGAATAAAATACATTCAAGATTGTGGCATTAAAATGCAACATACTATTTTAATGTAATGATCCTTTCTATTTAAAGAAAAATTTCACTAGGATTTTGGTAAGCCTAGAGCACCAATAAAACACACAAAAAATTATATTTAAACTAATTTAAGAAAGTAAAATTATTCCTTAGCTGTCATACCCAGCAGTAGAATTTCATAGAGCCAATACACATTAGAGAAATGAGATTTAATTATTGCTGTTTTAAACTGCAAGAAACTCATCATTTGCAAAGAGAAAATTGATGAATAGAATATATTATTATTAAATTTTAGATTATGAGTGTATATTGATTTTGAAATGTAGCTTGTGGCAATTTTATCAGAGTCCATCCAAACTTTAAAACAATGTTTTGAGAAAATATTACTTTGGAGGAATAATTACAATATCTATAATGTTCATTCATCCTTGGTTTTGGTCGAAGTGCCACTCAGTAATTTGAAGAAATGAAAATGACATATCTTCCTCACTTTACTCAGCTGAAGCTCATTGCTCTTGAACTTTCCTGTCAAGAATTATTGCTGTAACCATGAATTTAAACATTACCTGCTCACCTGGCCTGAAGCCAGTGATGGGTACATGTCAGGCCTTAAGTGATAATGTGACATGCAGTTTTGGAAAACAATTTTTTAAGGTAAAAGGGATAATACTTTGTAAGTAGAAAGATATGGCTGATGTTGAAATGTCTGCTTTGAGCACTTTTATGATATAGATAAATTTCTTTTTGGATAAAGGCCTTTTGTATCTATAAAGACCCTTATTCTATCTCTCTGCTGTTTTCAAATCTAAGATGTTATTCCTGGGAGCATTACTTCACTCATATCTTATGTCATAAACTTGACCATCACATAGGACATAGGTTCTACATCATCCCTGCCCAGACCATTTTTCCAACCTTGTCTTATTAACTATGCCCTTCAGTGCTATGCTCCCAGCTCAGCAAACTGCTTGCTATCATAAAGAAAACTAAGCTATTTCCCATTTTCAGGCTTTTGCCCATGTTATTACAGTTGCTTGAAGGTGTCTTTTTCTCATCTCTTTGCATGACTTCAACTTTCTTATTCTCTAATGTTAAGCTTAAATATCACCTTCTCAGTATGGCATCAGTGAGTAATATATATCTCAGTGGATTCCCTGGATGTCAACACCTGAAGGTTCCTTCAAAATCTGTTATTCTCTATCATTACAGTCTGTTTCCATCCTGTGTATCCTGTGTTTTTACCACAAATTATGCCTTTACACTTATGCATGTGGATGGATACAGATGTGCATAAACTAAAGTGCTTACTTGTTTATTATCTACCCTCTAATTTGCCTTAATTTATATGCTCTGTATTGATCAGTGATTTATTGAATCAATGGTAAATATGAAGTCTGCAACATAGAATGAAAATAATATTTTGTGATAATTTATTGTGGTTATCTTTAACCTCTACCCATTCTAGGAAACTTTAAATTATTCCTTTATGTGCAGTTAGATTTAAAAGCTAAACATTTCCAAAGATTAAACATTAGTTACTAGGAAATACACAGTCTGGAATAAACAATGAAATATAAGCATTTCTTAAACCATATATGTAACCAGATATGTAAATATTCATTAATCCTACTCAAATTATCTTTATGGCATTATCTCTTCCACTTCCTCATTCCTATTTCCCATTACTCCAATCTTGTTTATTTACTATACCCTGAATAAAGATGGTCTCTTCCAGTGTTTGCTCAAATATCATATTCTCTTTGCCCTCAATGATGTCATGTTTTTTTCTATAGGTTTTCATTCTTTTCCTAAAATGCCATTACTTTCATAGTTTTTCCCCATACGTTATTTATCTCTCTTTTAGTATTGATCTAGGAGAACTTAGCAATGAGCAATGAAAAAAAAAAGCCTAGAAATTATCCTTAATGACTATTCTCTCAGCACATATGTTCCATTAAATTTTCCAATATCCACCCATAATTTATCCACATTCCATTAATTTCTTTGTATTCCATCACCAGTTCCCATGTTTCCATTTTACAACTTAATGGGACTACCGTTGTTACTTAAGGTGACAATATACAAAAGGCTTTTCTCTTTTCTTTCATCTTGGATTCCTCAAAATATCTCATGAAAGGTGCCAGAGCAAACATCTAAAATATCAACGTGACATTGTTACCCCTTGGAACAAAATATTTAGGGATCCCTATTTTCTTCCAGGTCGAATCCAATCTCTTTGATCTGGCAGATGGAAGCTCTGAGATCTGCTTCTGTCAGAATTTTCCTCTTTCTTCTCCCTTCATTCCATTTTTCTACTTCTATACTCCAGTTTTTCTGAATTGCTTGATGCTCTCTATAACAGCATATCTTATATGCTGTTTCTTCACTTTGGAGCCCTTCCCCACTATCTTTCCTTCTGTAACTCTTATTTTATGACATTTAAAAAGACTGTGTCCTAACTTAACCTCCTTCACCACAAGCTCCCCTGGTAGATAATTCTTCATATATATGTGTGTGTGTATATATATATATATATATATATTATTTCTATTATTTCTATTCTATGTTACTATAATTGGAGAGAAAGAGAGGGAAAGATGGATTGTTAAGTGCATTTTAATAATTCTACATGAAATGCATTGTAATCTCACATTCATCATTCTGTAGTCTAATAAACTTGGGTAAGATAAATCTCTGTACCTCAATTTCCTCCTATGAAATATGAAGATGAGAACATAGTCAAAGTACTATTATAAAGATATAACAAACGGGGAGGGGTAAAAAGATGGCACATGAGAACTGAGGCAGAAATCTCCTCATAAAACCACATATAATACAAAAATACAGCAAATACAACTAGTCCTAAAAGAATGACCAGAAATAAGATTGCACCAGCCAGTCTGCATTTGGGAAAAGAGAACATCACATGGAAAAGGGTAAAGTAACAAAGCCACGACCTGGTGGGACCTGCACGCTCCCCCCACTCCAGATCACCTGTGGAAGGAAGAGAAACAGAGTGAGGAGGGAGTAGAAGCCCAGGACTGCTGAACACCCAGCCCCGGAAATCTACTCTGGAAGCATAAACCCACATTGCACAGTGCTCTGGAGATTAGAGGGATTGAAATGCAAAGTCAGAGACTGAGATTCTAGCTGCTTGTGGAGAAAATGCCCCTACAACTGGCTGCTCTGGGACAAAAGAAATGTGGGTGCTTTGCAAGACTTAGAAAAAGTGAGAGGGCTGCTAAAGGGGCAAGTTTTACACAAAGCTTACTACTCAGGAGAAGAAACAGGTGGACAAAATCATCCCAGCATACTTTGCCTAGCAGGCTGGGAACTTCCAGGAGTCTCAGGCACTCCATACCCCTGGCTGGTAATGCAGACCCAAGGTCCTTCACTGAAATGAGCAGCCTGCCACTGCTTCCTCCCAGCTGGTATGTGTGCACAAACTTGCTGCACCACTATTGTGAAAGGCCAGCTGGAGGGCAGCCCTGGCTATGGCAACTACAAGTTTAAAAAAGAGGCTGCTCCCTGCATGCCTGACTAACTGGCCCTGACAGTGGAGGCAGGCACTGTGGCCTGGAAGCAGCAAAGAGCTCTGTCCTCGTGGCAAGCACTGGCATGGCTTGCCTGTGACCCCGGCATTGCTCCAGGCCTGCAGTCCTACCTACGGCAGTTTAGGGTTTTAATGCAGGGGCTTCTCCCTGTGTGTGGCTCACTGGACACAGCAGCAGAGGCAGACACTGTGTGCAGGAAGCAAGAAAGAGCTCTCTCCTTCAGGTAGGCACCAACACCATTCTCTGGCAACCACTACCATCTTTCCAGATGCAGGGAGGCAGAGATTCTGGGAACTAGAAGGCACAGCCTACACAAATCTAATATTTGTCATTATCCAGTAGGATTATGAAAAGGCAGAAGAACCTTGTTCACACCAAAATCCCTCAAACCCCAAAAGAGGGGTCAGTGAAACTGAAATCACCAATATTACTGAAAAAGAATTCAAAATAAAAGTTATAAGCATGCTAATGAAGCTACAGAAAAATATTCAAGAGCTAAGGGACAAATTCAAGATGGAGATAGACACATTGAAAAATACAGTAGCTGAAATGAAACATACAATGGAGGGACTTAAAATCCAGTAAGATGAGGTAGAGAAGATGATAAATGGAATAGAAATTAGAGAACAGAAATACAAAGAAGTGGAGGCACAGCTTCTTTTCTCTCTTTTAGAGAGAAAAAAGAATCTCTAGGAATGAAAGAATATTAAGAGAAATGTGTGACCATTCTGAATGGAACAATATTTGCATTATAAGAGTACCAGAAGAAGAAGAGAGAAACAAAGGGACAGAAAGTGTCTTTGAAGAAATAATTGCTGAAAACTTCCCCAATCTGGGGAAGGAAATAGTCTCTCAGGCCATGGAAGTGCACAGATCTCCCAACACAAGGGACCCAATGAGGACAACACCAAGACATATAATAATTAAAATGGCAAAGATCAAGGACAAGGACAGAGTATTAAAAGCAGCCAGAGAGAGAAAAAAGATCACCTACATAGGAAAACCCATCAGGCTATCAGCAGACTTCTTAGCAGAAACCTTACAGGCCAGAAAGGAGTGGCATGATATAATCAATGCAAAGAAACAGAAAGGTCTCGAACCAAGAACACTCTATCTAGTAAGATTATCATTTAAATTTGAAGGAGGAATTAAACAATTTCCAGATAAGCAAAAGTTGTTGAAGGAATTTACCTCCCACAAACCATCTCTACAGTGTATTTTAAAGTGACTTCTCAAAATGGAAGTGCTCCTAAGGCAAAATAGCTGACACGAAAGAAAATAAAACCACAGTAAAGGAAGTAGACCAATTAATTACTAACCAAATACAAAATTAAATCAGCTACTCAAAAAGTCAGTCAAGGGACACACAAAGAGTACAGAATATACAATCAACATATAAAGAGTTGAGGAAGAAAAAAGGTGGAAAAAAATCTTTAGATTCTATTTATAATTGCACAATAAGTGAGTTAAGTTAGACTGTTAGATAGTAAAGAAGATGTCCTTGAAACTTTGGTAACCATGAATCCAAAGCCTGCAATAGCAATAAGTAAATATCTATCGATAATCACCGTAAATGTAAAGGGACTGAATGCACCAATAAAAAGACATAGTTACAGAATGGATAAAAAAGCAAGACCCATCCATATATGCCTACAAGAGACTCACTTCAAACCAAAAGACATACACAGACTAAAAGTGAAGGGATGGAAAAAGATATTTCATGCAAACAATAGGGAGAAAAAAGCAGGAGTTACAATACTTGTATCAGATAAAATAGACTTCAAAACAAAGAAAGTAACAAGAGACAAAGAAAAACATTACATAATGATAAAGGGATCAGTCCAAGAAGAGGCTCTAAGTATTATAGATATCTATGCATCCAACAAAAGAGCACCTACATATGTGAAACAAATACTAACAGAATTAAAGGGAAATAGAAGGCAGTGCATTCATTTTAGATGACTTCAACATACCACTCACTCCAAAGGGCAGATCAACCAGACAGAAAATAAGTAAGTAGACCGAGGAACTGAAGAACACATTAGAAAAAATAGACCTAACAGACATCTACAGAACACTACACCCAAAAGCAACAGGATACACATTCTTCTCAAGTGCACATGGAACATTTTCAAAATAGATCACAAAGTAGGTCATAAAAAGAGCATCAGTAAATTCAAAAAGACTGAAATTATGTCGACCAACTTCTCAGATCACAAAGGCATGAAACTAGAAATTAATTGTGCAAAGAAAACAAAAAGTCCCACAAACACATAGAGGCTTAATAACATTATCCTAAATAATCAATGGATCAATGCCCAAATAAAAACAGAGATCAAGCAATATATGGCGACAAATGGAAACAACAGTCCAGTGCACAAACATCTGCAGGATGCAGCAAAGGCAATTCTAAGGGGAAATATATAGAAATCTGGGCCTATCTAAAGAAGGAAGAACAATCCCAAATGAACAGTCTAAATTCACAATTAATGAAACTGGAAAATGAAGAACAAATGAGGCCCAAAGCCAGTAGAAGAAGGTACATAATAAAGATCAGAGAAGAAATAAATAAAATTGAGAAGAATAAAACAACAGAAAGAATTAATGAAACCAAGAGCTGGTTCTTTGAGAAAATAACAAAATAGATAAACCCCTACACAGACTTATCAAGAAAAAAAGAGAGTATACACACAAACAAAATCAGAAACAAGAAAGGAAAAATAACTGTGGACAACACCAAAATACAAAGAATTATAAGAGAATACTATGAAAAATTATATGCTAAAACATTGAGTAATCTAGAAGAAATGGACAACTTTCTAGAAAAATATAACCTTCCAAGACTGACCCAGGAAGAAACAGAAAATCTGAACAGACCAATTACCAGCAATGAAATTAAATCGGTAATCAAAAAACTACCCAAAAACAAAATGCCTGGACCAGCTGGCTCCATCACTGAATTTGTCAGACATTGAGAGAGGAACTAATACAAATTCTCCTTAAAGTTTTCCAAAAAGTGGAAAAGGAGGGAATACTTCCAAACATTCTATGAAGCCAGCATCACTCTAATACCAAAACCAAGCAAACACCATAAAAAAAAAGAAAATTATAGGCCAATATCCCTGATGAACATAGATGCAAAAATACTCAGCAAAATATTAGCAAATCGAATTCAAAAATACATGAAAAACATCATCCATCATGATCTAGTCGGATTTATATCAGGGATGCAAGGATAGTATAACATTTGAAAATCCATCAACGTCAACCACCACATCAAAAAAAAGGACAAAAACCATATGATCATCTCCATAGATCCTGAAAAAGCATATGACAAAATTCAACATCCATTCATGATAAAAACTCTCAACAAAATGGGTATAGATGGAAAGTACCACAACATAATGAAAGCCATATATGACAAACCCACAGCCAACATCATATTTAACAGTGAAAAGCTGAAAGCTTTTCCTTTTAGATTGGGAACAACACAAGGATGCCCAGTCTCTCCAGTTTTATTCAACATAGTACTGGAGATCCTAGCCATGGCAATCAGACAACACAAAGAAATAAAAGGCATCCAGACTGGTAAGGAAGAATTTAATCTGTCGCTATCTTAGAAAATATGATATTGTACATAAAAAACCCTAAAGAATCCACCCAAAATACTAGAACTAATAATTGAATTCAGCAAAGTTGCAGTATACAAAATTAATACACAGAAATATGTTGTATTCCTATATACAAATGATGAACTAGCAGAAAGAGAAATCAGGATATCAATTCCATTCACAATAGCATCAAAAATGATAAAGTACCTAGGAATAAACCTAACCAAGGAAGTGAAAGACCTATACCATGAAAACTACAAGATACACATAAGAGAAGTTAAATAACACACTAATCAATGGAAATACATCCCATGCTCATGGGTAGGAAGAATTAATATTGTCAAAATGGCCATTCTGCCTAAAGCAATCTACAGATTCAATGCAATCCCCATCAAAATGCCAATGGCATTCTTCAATGAAGTAGAGAAAATAGTTCTAAATATCATATGGAACCACAAAAGACCCTGAATAGCCAAAGCAATCCTGAGAAGGAAGAATAAAGCTGGGGGGGATTATGCTCCCCAACTTCAAGCTCTACTACAAAGCCACAGTAATCAAGACAATTTGGTACTGGCACAAGAACAGAACCATAGACCAATGGAACAGACTAGAGAGCCCTGATATAAACCCAAGCATATATGGTCAATTAATATACTATAAAGGAGCCATGGATATACAGTGGAGAAATGACAGCCTCTGCAACAACTAGTGTTGGCAAAACTGGACAGCTAAATGCAAGTGAATGAAACTGGATTATTGTCTGACCCCATACACAAAAGTAAACCTGAAATCAATCAAAGACCTAAATGTAAGTCATGAAACTATAAAACTCTTGGAGGAAAACACAGGCAAAAATCTCTTGAATATAAACATGAGCAACTTTTTCATGAAAGCATCCCCTATGGCAAGGGAAACAAAAGCAAAAATGAACAAATGGGACCAAGTCATGCTAACAAGCTGCACAGCAAAGGCCACCACCAGCAGAGCAAAATGTACCCTACAATATGGGAAAATATATTCATAAATGACATATCTGATAAGGGGTTAACATCCAAAATATATAAAGTGCTCACACACCTCAACATGCAAAAAGCAACTAACCCTATTAAGAAAATGGGCAGAGGATCTGAATAGACACTTCTCCAAAAAGAAATTCAGATGGACAACAGGCATATCAAAAGGTTCTCCTCATCACTAATCATTAGGGAAATGCAAATTAAAATCACAATGAGATATCACCTCACACCATTTAGGATGGCTAACACTGAAAAGACAAGAAACAACAAATGCTGGTGAGGATGCAGAGAAGGGGAACCCTCCCACACTGTTGGTAGGAATGTAAATTGGTTCCACTACTGAGGAAAGCAATAAGGAGGTTCCTCAAAAAACCAAAAATAGAAATTTCCTTTGACCCTGGAATTCCACTCCTAGGAATTTCCCCAAACAAAACAAGATTCCTGATTCAAAACAACATATGCACCCCTTTGTTTACCACAGCACTGTTTACTATAGCCAAGACATGGAAGCAACCTAAGTGTCCATCCATAGATGAATGGATAAAGAAGAGTTGGTACATATACACAATGGAATATTATTCATCCATAAGAAGAAAACAAATCCTTACATTTGCAACAACATGGATGAAGCTAGAGGGTATTATGCTCATTGAAATAAGCCAGGTGGAAAAGAAAAGTACCAAATGATTTCTCATTTGTGGAGTACAACAAAACAAAATCCGAAGGAACAAAACAGCAAACTCACATAACCCAAGAATGGACTAGTGGTTACCAAAGGGAAAAAGGCTCGGGAGGGTGTGTGGGAAAGGAGGGAGAAGGGGATTAATGGGTATTATGATTAGCATGCATAATATAGGTGGGGCTTGGGGAAGGCAGTATAGCCCAGAGAAGACAAGTAGTGACCCTATAGCATCTTACTATGCTGATGGACAGTGACTGTAATGGGGTATGTGGTGGGGACTTGAAAATAGGGGCGAATGTAGTAACCACAACGATGCTCATGTGAAACCTTCATAGGATTGTATATCAATGATACCTTAATAAAAAAAAAAGATATAAGAAACCATGTTCGATTCAAGGAAAGCACTAAACATCCCCTGCTTATTTTTGTTATGATTATTATTTGTGTCATTGACATATGTCTCTGTATACATCTGCCTGCAGATTGTCAACTCCCTGAAGGTAGAATTCATGACCTGTTTATTTTGGTGTCAGCAGAGCAAAGAATAATGGCAAGCACACAATCTTATTTAAAACTTTGTTTAGTTAAAGACTGAAAGACTAAACAAATTATTTTGAAATTATGAAAATTTCCTTATCAGTATAGCAGGTTTTATTTATATGTTCTCTTCAGTGTTTTGCATATATTAAATAAATTAATATATGTTTAAAACCATGTAATATTATTTAAAGTGTAGATGTCATCTGTGCATTTTTAATAGCAACCTCTGGACATAGTTCCTTAATTCAAAAAAAAAAAAAGAGAAACTACTGGAGAATGACTGAACATGAAATCTGAAAATGATACTTACAGACCAGCTTTGGCATTGACTCTGGTTTATTTCTATTCTACTCCTGACTTCAGCTATTTTCCTGTAATGTAAGCTATGTGATCTGAAATAAATTTATTTTTCAAAGTTTGAAATACTTATAAATAACACTGATGTGATGAAGAGAAGGAGTGAACAATAAGAGATCAGATTGCATTTGTTATTTACTCATGAAAATGGATGAGTTCCTGTTTGCATATGGTTTTGCTAAGATTTGCAAATGGGGAAGCATTGGTGACTGTTTAACAAATTGGCCAATCTGGAGTGTTTTTAAAAACTCATATGTATAGCTTAATTATCTTACCCTCATTATGGTTTGAAAATTTTCAATATGTAATTATGTGTTGAATGAGACAATTGGCTACAGAGAAAAAAATGTGTGTGGGGTTAACCATAAAACAACATAATTTTATGAACTATATATAAAGTAGTAAAACAAAATTTTTCCATAAAACAAACAAAAATCATCAAGATTGATCATTATATGTTTACTTAAGGAACTCTTCATTGGAAGTAGTAATATTTTTTGACAATATATCGTCAATAATTTTAACTAAAATGAAATTGATTTGTTTGCTTAATGCTTCTAAGGTCTAATAAATAAGGAGATATTTATTTACTAAGTAATTTAAGGATTTATCTCATTATATTTACTGACATTACATACTGTACTATCCAGTAAGTTTATACTTCATGTAATTCCATAGTTTTCTTTGCTATTTAGATATAATGTTTTTACATTAATTTTAATGAGTATATGTGTATATATGATAGCATATAGGTAGAGAGGCATATATATATATATATATATATATATATATATGATGTTACATATATATTATATACATATGTGTATACAATACCTGGAATCATAATTCTAAAAAACTAAGCTGAATTGTTGCAGTCCAAGAATAAGTAGCATATTAATCTAAGTCAGAAAAAAGGCCTTTGTGTGTCACACACTAAAAATATATTTGATACATTGGAAAATTATAAGTAAGGAGAGACCACATAACTTTTGTTTTACTTTGTTGAATATGACAGAAGGAAGGAAAAGGAAATCAGTTCAGGGTATGTGGAAATTTGTCATAATATGTGTGGATCAAAGGATCTCTGCCAAAGTACCAGGAAAGTTAAAACAAGAGGTAAAACTAATGATTAAAAGAGTATCATGAGAATAGCTGATTAGAAAAGGTTAATTGAGGAGATGTTTTAATTACTGACTTATAGTGATACTGTTCTTGTCAACAAGACTGGGGTGTACTCATAGGAACCTGTGTTTATGGTGAAGAAAGAAAATCATCATTAGTGGTATGCAGATCAAACACTTTCGGTGGATATGTCAATGTCCATCCTTATGAATATATCAGTTTGGTGTATGAAAAGTGCTGTGATGATTTCAGATGTAGAAGAAATCTGTTGAGTCAACTGGTATTATCCAAGATTAATCGAAAAAGACAAGAGTGTCACAGAAAAGGAGAAAGATTGGAAAAGAGAAACTAAGAAGAAACATAGTGTTGTCCTGACACACCTTCATTTCAAAGATAAATCTGTTAGCTTTCTTTCGCTTATATGGTATATGATTTTGATAAAATTTGATTAAGAATTATTGGATCCTCCCAGAATTTTACATTTATACATGTCATCATTCACAGAATGCCATCACCAAGGAGCTATTTTGTTGATGTGGGGGAAGACTGGAGAAGCAGGAGGTACTGATGAAAGATCCAGTTTCCATTCTGCAATCATATAGCAGAGCAGAAAGGAATAGGTCCCAGGACACTGCTTCCTGTGAATACCACCAGTTAACATAAATTGAGAAACACTTTTTCCCAGGCATAGGAGATAGTAAGAATAAGTACAATAGGATAATAAGAATAAGATAGTAAGAACAAATAAGACTAAGATGAATATCAAGGAACTTTATCAAAGAAACTACAGAAGCCTGTCATATCCAGTTACTTTCAAAAAAGAAACACAAAATAAATGTACGATCTGTCAAATTTCAGTTGAGTTAGTAAAATGACAATAAGAATTCTTAAATCTATGATAGAAATGACCATTTACTGCATGAAACAAAGTGAAAAATTGGAACCCTTTATCAGTAATTCAGTATTCCCCAAACTCTTGGCTATCTACATAGTGAACAATTTCTTTTACTACAACCTCAACATATTTCTAAACAGCTTATTTTCTTTATCCATTTAATTCCTTAACTGATGCATTGAATATTGCGGGTAAAATCGCAATATTTCCAGAATCTCTTGCTTGGCCTTAGTTCATATCTTTATCAATAGGTGTTTCCAAGGAGTGGAGAGAAGTAGTCCAACTCCATATCAATAGGTGATTACATGGTGGGTGGAAAGCTAGCACACGCACTGGACTGGAGAGGTTTGATGGGGCCTTCTGCTGCTGGTTCATGAGAGACACCAGCGAGCAGAAGTAGATGACTGCTTGCACAAGCAATAAATGTGTTTTTCCCACTTTATTTCTGCTTCTGACTGATTTGGGCTTCAAAGGATTATTTGCCCCGGGCTGGGAACCTCTTTTCCCCCAGGAGTTACAAATACTCATTCCTTGTTTTTATTATCACACCTTCCTAGTAGCTTCTCTTAAAAAATACTCATCACTCTAGTCTCTTACTTTAAATTTATTAACGATTCACCACATTCAGGATATTCAGCTCCTGGGCTTACAAGAAAGGACTTAACTGAGATCAGGACAATTGCTGACCTCTCTAACCTCCCTTTTCCCAGATTTTCTCCCATGGGTTCCTGATCACCTTGGACTCCACTTGAAAGATATCTTGAACAATATGTCTATTGGAGATTTGGTACCCAAACTCTCTACTGCCACAGTTTCATCATTTAGTACATGCTTACCCATTATATTACGGTTATAGATTAGTTGTTGTCTCATTATAGTATAAACTCCTAAAAAACAAAAAATTATGTCTTTCATCATTACATCATATATGCCTACAATGGATCTGGAATGCTTGAATGTCAGATGTTTGAAAAAGTGCCAGCTATTTGAATGTCAGTATGGAACCACAGATTCAGTGCTTATAAATCTCACATAATTCTACTATATGATGGAGTAGAAAGAATCTAAGTCCCAGTCTTTGAAACAAATTACAGTGGCCAGTTGTTCAAACACTGGAATATTTTAGACAAAAGAAATGTCACAATCACTTTATTTTCTTATGTGACAAAGCTTTTTATTAAGTTAAATACAGGGTCCAAGGTAATAAACCTACATTTCTCCTAGTCATGAAAGTTAGCATCTATAACATTAATAATAGGGTCAGCAATAAGGAAGTCAACTACATAAATAATCATGGCCAACAGCCCAGCCAACCCATTGCAAATTGAACACAGCTAAGACTTAGAGTATTAGTGAAGCAATGGTATGGATAAGAAAACAGTGAGAAGACTGAGATTATTAATTAAGAAAATCAATTTCAATAAAAAAGGAACAAAATAAAAATGCCAGATAAACATTTAGGAAGGCAGTAAAATGTTTTTCAGATTCAAACAATTTAGATTTGCTCCTCATATATAGTTCCTTTAATTTCCTCAAACCTAGAGTTTAGACATTTCTCAAACATACAACATATTACATAAGCAGAGAAAATACTGGATATGGGTTATCATTCATGATAATATTTTTGCTTATAGGTGATTGCTGTTAGATATTTTTGCTTATGAATATAATGTAACAATATATCATATTGTTAAAAATCTGACCCTTAAAATCAGTCAAACTTAATTAAAAATCTTAAAGTAATTACTCTCTGCTAAAATTAGTCTCTTAGCTATGTTAGGGCTTCCTATTATATGCCTTAAAATTAATCTCTGTTTCATGTTACATCCAGAACACTTATAACTACACTTGTACAAAAAGTATGTCTCTCTTGAGGATTACAAATGTCACTGGGTCAAAGTCCATATCTATCTTTTAATGTGATGCAAGAGATGTATTACACTTTAACTACTTGTTTTTGTATGATTGAATTCATTAGATTGAGGTCATAGGAATAATCTGAAATTTCAATACAATACAGAATCAACTTCAAAATAGTTTATAATATAAAGCAAGTGATGAAGGCATACACAAGCAGAATATAGATTCAAAACTAGTATAAAGACTGGTGTTCTACCAAAGGTGGAAACAAAAATTCCAGGGCACAGAAACAAGAAAAGTTAATTCTTGGAGTATGTTTAAATGGGGCATTTTAGTGGATCTAAAGGGTAGAATTTCAAAGAGCAAAGTTTTCCAAGTTGGGTATTACAAATGAAGGATCACCTACCTCTATGGTTTAACTTTGAATTTAACACTTAAACATTTCATAAATGGGAATCAATATTATAGGAGCAGCAACTTGAAGGTCCGTATAAGATTTTAAAGTGTAATGAATAGTAAGCTAAACAATATGTACTTATCTTCTTTGTTTATTGGAAAACAAACTTGTTTTTGGTTTACAACTTGTTTTGGTTTACAAAAAAAAACTTGTTTTGTAAAGCGTAGGAGTTGGAAGGGCCATAGAAACTCTGATTAGAACTATACACTAGGGTGATAAATAACAACTGTTACTTTACCTATTTTACTTCTAAAATCATTTATATTTTTGTGAAAATAATAATCCACTTTGCTATTTTTTGTCTGATTTGTTTTCTATTATGTGATATTCTAATATAAAAGATACAAAATAATCGACATACTGTGAGACTGATGGATATCCAGTGTTAAATATTTGAGTGCTTCAATATTAAAACTCTAATTAAATTTCATCCTTTGTATCAGTATTAAAATTCTAGTTAAATTTCATCCTTTGCCTTTGGACAATGCAGTTTAAGAGAAGCTAACACAGAAATCTGTCTATGCACAGCAATATTACTGTAACATATGTATATGATAATTTGAAATGATTTTTTTAAATTCTCACAAATATAACTGATTTTATTTCATTTTCATTCATTACAGTTTTCCCAGATTCTTTTTTAAAATCATTCTCTTTTCTCTCAAGATCCTTTTATTTATTTTATGTTTTGGAAAAATCTGAGTCAAAGATAGAAAGGACTGAATGAACAAACTGTCAGCTTTGATCAGAATTGGCAGTCAAGATGTTCTGCTTCCTTATGTGCCAGTTATTGACACTGCTAGTTCCGAAGATTCTTATGTGAGTTTGTGACTGGCATATACCTAGTTAATGTGTACTTTAAACATGACTTTTAATTACTTTCATAGTGCAACATAAAAGTTTGAACTCTCTGAAATAAACACTAGAGATTTATTTTCATCCAAGGGCAAGTGTTCAAATTCCAAACCCAAGATGCCTCCAAATATCGCTTTACTATATTGAATGTACATTATATATGGCACCCTTGCTAATATGAGTCAGCTAATTCCTATAGAGCAGAGTCTGTGTGTGTTTTCAGAGTACTTGCATAAGGAAATAACTGTTTTTCAAATGTTAAAATTATAAATGTTATTAATATTTAAATAGTATTCTTTACTTAAAAATCATATAAAATATTTGATATATTTATTATGAAATATATTACATGTATATCTCAAAAGAAAATGCGCAAGTCTAAAGTATTCTTCTTCAGGAAAAATTAGAGATTAATTGAAATTCAAGTCATTGGATAATATCTGCTTATTTTTTCATGTATATTGAGCAAGGCAGTTTGGTCAATGATTTTATTCATCCCCTATTAGAGGCTAATGGCGAGGTGATCTAGACAATTTTCTGACTATTGAGCTCATCTCAGGCTTATTAATTGTATCATCATTGTGTTTTATATACATATAAACTGATTTCACAAAAGTAGTTTGTTCTATAAATTTGAAAATAAATACAATGAATATTTTAATAGCATTTAATAGGGAAGGCCTTCGGGGATCATAAGCAGTAACAAGAAATTTTAACAAGCCTCTTAAAGTTTCAAAGTATTTGGAATAATCATGAATATTTGCATTATAATATTTTAAACTCATGTTTAGTATGAAATCTTAAACTTTTCTGAGTAAAAGTATTTAATTTTTTAATCACATATTCCTTTTTTGTTAAGTATTACTAAATATTTTTACACATATAAAATATTAATATATATATATATATGTGTATGTATATGTATAATTGGACTGAATAACAAAGCAATTTTCCTAATGTTTTCAACAGGAAATTCTGAAAGGTAGAATATGATACATCAGTGTTGAGCTATTAATCGATACTTGTTCAATCACTTTCTCCTTTTTCTTGCCTCTCCATTCCAAACCAAGCCTGCCTCTTTATGTTTCATTGATTCTAGATTAGTTCTAACTTTTCAAGACCAAGATGACAGTAGATCTAAGACAGATAAATATAATCTCCTACTGCAATTACTTTTACTTATTCTCAATGCCATTTTTCCATGTGTAAGTATAATAAGCCTTCAGTGACATGAATTTAAAGGAATTATTCTCTAATATGTAATTTAAAATAACTGTAACATGTTTCCTAGGGGACCCATACTACTGGAAAGGTAGGAGAACCTAGTAGGGATTCTAAAATCTTGTTTTTTTTCCTTCAGCAAACATGGTTTGGAAGATAAAGTCTATGGATTTTTAAATGTAATCTGAAATATCTTCCATTTGGGTGATATAAAAAATACCTTGGGGTACAGAATTACTTGGGTACTTTTATACTCCCATTCATTAACAACAAACAAACCATTAAACCACCATGATCACATGGAATGTCAGTACTTATTAATCAAATGGATAAGAGTATTTGATTTCCGGAAATGTGGGTAAAGTGTAAAGGTAAGTTGAAATTAAGAAGTTTGATTAACTTAAAGAGGATAACATGGATTTCTTTAGGTAAGGAATAAAGATAACAAATAGGACAATGAAATAAAAGGTAATAAAATAGCATACACAAAACCAATCTTTCTCATTTTTTCAGGACCTGATTTTACCTCTTGCTTATTTCTGTTATAATACACATTTATATACTAAAGAAGATGGCCAAGGAACATAAGTAAACATGATATGAAAATATAGGAAGCTATGATGATGATGATGATGCCTCTTTCTTAGAGTAAATTTATTCTTTGGTTCTATAGTTATACTGAAGTTTAATCTCAATATTTACACATTCATAAGATGATCAAAACTTCAGGACTCTGATTATAGTCATTTGTTTCCTCCTATTTGAAAGAAGGCAAACACAGAATGGAAGACACAGTAAAGAGATCATGTTAGTCAATTCTAACCGGTTCTCCCTATTTCCTATTCTATCCATTCCTGTTTTTTCTTTCTATCTTAATTATACCATGTCAAATAACAAATTAAACCACCATGCATATCAGAGTTTAAGGTTTGAAGATCTGATTGCTTAAATTCTACACCTAGCTATAGGCATATGTCTATGAGATTTCTCTCCCTCAAACTACACAGTGTATTCATTCCACTGATAAGGTCAGAATAGACACTATGATAAAATGCGATCAGTGGGAAATTTTCAACAGGTAATTTTTTTTTCTTATTTTCCTTTCCATAAAATCATGAAAATGATCAAATATTGACAGAATACCCCCAAAATACAGATTTTTCATTATTTTCCATTAAGTATCATATTGCAAATTTCTATGAAAGGTATCACATGAATCTATGGTGCCAATTCCAGGTGGTAAGAAAAAGGTTTTATCATTTAATCATCTTACAATTTAACATGGAATATGATGTGATAAGCATAGGGAGTTTGTCCAAATGATATAGACTGGAACACTTTCAAAATTAAAATGTATCTTAATTTTCCCCTAGCTAGAAGGAAAAGCTGAAAGTTCTTTTCTTTTTCTTCTGTCTTTGTTTTTAACATGGCTGATTTTCAACACCATCTTCTGTGGCTGAATACATACACTTGGAAAAGCATGATTGACCATTGTAGTTCATATAGTCAGTATTGCTACTCTAATTAGAAAATTATAATATTGCATATATTGAATCATTTCCAGAAAAGACTACTGATAAAAGAATGCCACCAACAATCCTGAATTCTTCATGTTCCAAATTGTAGGTGCATAGACAGATTTGCAAGAGTTTAGAACAATGCTATTCAAAGTCTGGTCTGTTGTATTAATTTCCCCATGCTGTTACAAGTTATAATAAATTCACTGGCTTAAAAAAACACAAAATTATCATATAATTCTGGAGGTCCTAAGTTTGAAATGGGTTTCATAGGGCTAAAATCAAGGTGCTAGCAGGGATATATGTTCCTTTCTGGAGGCTCTAGAGAGGAATCCATTTCCTTGCCTTTCTTAGCTTCTCGAGGCAGCCCACTTCCTTGGCTCATTAACCCTTTTATCTTTAACATTAGCAATAAACCAGCAGTCTTTCTCATGATGCTATCTCTTCTTGTTCTGACTCTTCTACCTCCCTCTCTCCCATTTAAGGATTTTGTGATCTCAGATTTTGCATGTGGATAAATCCTGATGATCTCCTTAAAGTCAGATGATTAACAATTTTAATTCCACTTGTAAACTTGCCATGTAACATAACATATTCAGGGGTTAGGACATGCATATCTCTGGGGTTATTTTGCCTACTGCATCTGTAAATTGAGAGCATAAGCATCAACTATGTACATTATCATACCCTCTTCAAGTCCTATTCATTCAGATCTTTGAGGGTAGGGCCCAGGATTCTGTTTCACCGAGATTCCCAAGTCATACTACAGTATGGGAAATGATGGTGGGAGACCCACACTAAGAATAAGCAACTTTATTTGTCCAATGAGAACTACCAACCAAAACTGAAAATATTTAAAGATATTAAATTATGTTTTTTTAGATCTTTTCCAGATCTCCCTTCCTTGCTTTTACATTACACAACAGAGTCTACGACCAAATCTCTAAATAAGTTGCTGGTGCTACAGAACTTTCTCTGCCCACCTTCCATTCTGTAACTTGCAAACATTTAATTTCTTTCCTCCCTCCTTCCTTGCCCATTTCAGGGACATTACTCGTGCTATTACTACTCTCAAACCAAGATTACACCATGCCAGTGCTTCTGAAAAATAAATGGTATCAGGGATTTCTAATCCAGAGCCTGGTTATTACTATTACCTGTCTGGGTATTGGTTTTATTATTTCAATCTCTATTGCCAGAGAGCTGCAGCACATTTTTATGAATTGTAGCTTGGCATATAAACTTTTTTTCTTGATGGAAACATCCAAGAAAGCAGATGAAATCATAATTCAAATTCTGTAAATGTTTGTTTTAACAGATTTGTTATGAGAATTCTACCATTTATTATAAAAACAGTGATTTATAAGACCATTGCATCAAAGATTACAGTTTTAAATAAAACTGAAGAAATAAAATTGCCTTCCTGGTTTGCCACTTTCTTTCATGTTATATTTATTATCTAATTAATTCTATATTAGGTATCATTATTTTTCTTTGTCACTCAAGTAGACACTGATTGAATCTATTCTCAGAGATATATTGATATGATTCTTTCTCAAAATAAATTATCTGTGTGACATTAAACTTAAGGTTTAGGGTCTGCAGGAATCTAGGAGGCAGAGACTAGCCAATGCTTATATAAATCCCTGCTTATCTATGAATTGCTTACTAAATGTAAGGCCAAGTAATATTTAGCACTGCTTCTCTTACTAACTGAAAGGGAGACCCCCAAATTTTCATAGATGTCCAGAGCATCATATCTGGTTTCACACTGTGAGTGAATGGATGTCTGTTACAGACAGTACTGACTAGATTTCCTGATTATGTTATGATACAAACATATTTATGACCTGTCTACTATGCTATTCCTTCAACAAATTTGGGGCCTAATGTAATATCTAACAAAAATAAGAATAACATATTTCAGGGAATATTATTCCTTTTGTTTCTGGGAAAGAAAAATAATATGGTATGTAACTGGAGGATTTTTAACCTTGGAACACAGACTATGGTATACCTTATTTAAGAAAAACAGAAAAATGGTTCAGTCATTTTATCCATCAAATCTCCACTGTCAAAATGTTGTGCTCGTGTGTTGTATTTTCCTGAGTCTACATCAAGTTTCTTAAATGCTCCTTGCTTCTATTCCCCAACATTTAATATAAAACTAATGTTGATCTCATGAAGTTATTTTGAAAAATAAATGAAATAACTGAGATAAAACCCTTAGTAGATAACATGGCATACAGTAACTCCTCCATAAATAGTCATCATATCAGTATTGATGTTTTTATTATTTTATTTTATATGCTTTTCAATGTAATTTAAAGTATTAAAGCAAGAACTTTAAAAATAAAATTGTGTATATTTAAGATAAAGAATATGACGGATTATTATATATATACATAGTGAAATGATTACCTCAGCCAAGCTAATTAACATATCCTCTTACACAGTTACATACAAATGACCAACAGGCACATGAAAAGGTGTTCAACATCACTAATCATCAGGGACATGCAAATCAAAACCACAAGGAGGTGTCACTGCACACCTGCTGGAACGACTGTCATCAAAAAGAAAAAAAGACAGCCACTTAGTGAGCATATGGAGAAAACGGAAACCTTGTGCACTGTGGTGAGAATGTAAATTGGCATAGCCACTATGGGAAACAATATGTAGATTCTCAAAAAACTAACAATTGAACTACTGTATGATCCAACAATCCCTCTTCTGCATATATACTCAAAGAAAATGAAATAACACCTCGAAGACATATCTGTTTTATTATATTAACATGGGAATCTACATCTAATTCAATTATTTCTTTCACTGGATACTTTTTTCTATGCATAATTTAGATAGATAAAGGAATAAAGTAGGGGAATTTAGGAGTTGAAGCCATTACTTTAACAAAGATTATTTCCTAATATCTCTGTATCTCTTATTTTCTAAATTAAGAACAGGAAAACAAAACAAATAAACAAAAAACAAAGTAAATGATCTTTTGCTTTTTGCACCACAATTTGGAGATTCATCATTAAGTACTCTTTGTATCACTATTTTTTCCTTTTCCATTCCAATCGGATCCCAACCTCCAGTCCTGGGACACCTCTGTCCAATACCTTTTTGTTACTTTGCTCGTGTTAACAGACATTGTGTTTCCTCTCACCAGTCTTATTTTATTTCCCCCAGAAATCAAGTTTCAGAAATGTATTTTGAGTTCAGTAAAACAGGATGTAATTTTTTAAACATGCAGAACAATTACTTTCTCATGAAGTGAACTTTAGTGGTTCAAAATATGTGCTTAATTTCAAAGAATTCAATGAAATATGTTTTTAAAATGTGCTTTCTTCTCAATGATAAGTAAAAAAATAAACATATTAAGAAAACAGCATAGAATACAATCATCTCATTTGAATATCTATTTTGTCATTCCTAGTAGATAGCCATACTCCAATTATATATTTACCTATCTTGATTAGGGTATTTGGTGATACTAATGGGAACTCTATGGAAAACAGACAATAATATTCAATATGAGTTACCAGGCAGGGTAAAAATAAACTGACTATTTAGAGAAATAAAAGTTCATTGACTATCTAATATCTTGTGATATTTAGAAATAAACCTAAACTAGAAAAAGAAAGTCTTGATGTCAACCAAATGTTACTAAGTTAATACATGAAGCAAATAGATTTTTTTAACAAAGAACATCATCAACATTAATGTCAAACAGTTAATTTTCTTACAAGTTATTTGCTTTCAAGTCACTGAAATTAACAGTCCACATTTCAAAAGCAAATGAGAAAAAAAAATACATCCATTCTACACATTCATTCAAAATAAAGGGTTATCAATCTGTTTGTGTTTTTGTGTGTGATAGCTCTCTTCCTTACTATATGTATGATTAAGGAGAGTGGAAATGATTTATTTTGTTTACTACTAAGTCTCACAACTAAAGAGTAAGTGGAATACCTTGAACTAAAAAATTGGTAGTATTTCTTTCCATCTTATTTGTAGAACCGAAATGAATTATCAGGATTCTAAAGTTTTCCTGATTCCCTGACCTAGGCAACCCAAACTTTGATAACAGCATGTCTAAGTTTCTGCATCTTCCTTCCTTCCTCCCTTTACCCCCAAACCTATCTGTAGCAATTTTCTTTTGATTCACCCTACAAATCTCTATATTTCAATATGACAATTAGTTGACCTATTATAGCTGGGATACTGCTATTTAGGTTTAAATTGAATACTCAACAGTTTCAAGTATTTCTGATACTTGGTCTCCTTTCCCAAAGATTTTCCCTTTGAATGGGAGCCTTGTTGTTTGTTTTTACACTGACTGACAAAATGATGCTTTATAATCATCATATGTGAAACATCAATGTATTTTTGTAGAAGTACATTGTTTGATAGAATATTTTGAAATACTTACAAAGTAAACCATTAATTTAAAGAATATGTCTTACTTTGTTCTGTGTCAGAACAATCTACTGCATTACCCCTAGCTAACTATTTCAGGAGGAAATTGAAAGCCATACATTTTGGTATTAGATTTTTGTGAAAGCAAATTTTTATCTCCTAGGTTCAGAGGCATATCTGCATAACACAGCACAGTTACTGGCACACATTTGGTCTTTCATGAATATTTGATAATTGAATGGCTTCAATTATCCTACCATCAGCACATTATTTAGTGCATCTCTTCAGGACACTGCCACTGTCATACAGAAGGATGAACAGCAGCAGGATATGGCCAGGGAAAAGAAGCTAAATCCAAAAATCTGTTAGGGTAAGAGAGTTATGGCATATTCCACTAGAAAGCATACAAGAAATTAATTACATAGAACTAAATATGTCTAAAAGAACCAGGTGGGGAATTTTGAAAAAAACAGGCAAGAAATTTGGTTTAGAAAAAGCAGGGAAGGTCAAATAACTACCAATCTACCTATACACCCCTCTGTTTTAGTCTACCTGACCAAAAAACACTGAAAAGATTTGCACAGGGAAAAAATAGTCATCAGAAGAAAAAGATGATGTCAGTAGATAATTCCCATATTTTACATTTGAATCTGTCAAGCTACATATTTGGACCTATGCTTTTAGGTAGAAAAAAAGAAAAGTCACACAAAATGACTATGTCAATGCCAATCCAGTCTAGTTACAGAAATGAGTCCCACTATTCATTATACTGAGATTTTTTATGAGAAAATAATTAAGGTTGTAGTAACAATGATATTGACAACATTTTTCTATTGAAATACAATTCATCTTTTAGAGTTTTCTGTAATTCAGGACAATGAAATAGCAATCAAATGAATTTCAGTAAAAGCATTTCCATTAGGGGCTAAAATATACAGTTCATGTTAGCAGTCTTCCATGATAGGCTAGTTTAATTTTAAAATGCAGAGTGAAAATATATTAAAACAACATCTTTAAGACACTGACAATCAGGTAATGAATGTCAGTGATCTCTGAGAGAGGGAAAGCAAACAAAGTGAGTCTTACAAGGGCACCAGCCTATAGCCCTGTAAGTACTTCCAGATCATAAAATAGGGAGAACACTGTCAAAGTCTGACAGATACCCAAAGTGTCTATGTAACAGAGAGTACAGGGAGACACGATACTTGAGTTTGCAAGGCAGAGTTCTGGAGAAGTGATAAACACAGGAGAGAAATTCAAAGACATACAACAGGTGTCCCTCAAGCATTTAGCAGTGTATAGATCAATGCAGGCATGAGAGGAAATTAGCCTTTCTGGGGAAAGAATCACCCATAAGAATTAGAGAGTATTTAGAAAAGCTCATGACTCGCGTTCACTGGGTAGGGTATTCAGAAGGATCCTGCCTCAGTAGAGGGGAATATTTAGGTCTAAACTACAGCCTGTTCTGGTCTCACATAATAAACTTTAAAAAGCAAATCTCAGAATAGGTTTCCAAGTAACTTACCTAAATTTCCAAACAATGCTCAACAACACCTAGAGGAGTACAAAAATATCCTATAACTAGCAAGATGCAAAATTTGTAATATTTGCCATGTAATCAAAATTCACCAGACATGTAAAAAACCACAGAAAAATATAATCTATGTCAGGAAAAAAAGTAACTAAATTGAAACAGACCAAGATTGAAAGAGATTTTAAAATTATTATAACCTTATTCTGTATGTTAAAAAACCTAGACAAAGATTGAACATGTTTTGTTTAGGTACGGGCAATATAATTAGTTATATTAAGTACATATTTGGTGGAAGGACCAAATACATATATTTCCAGGTATATTTGATCTTCATCCACAGTTCCTAAAAACACTGCAGAGTCTCAAAGGTGAAATGGGTATCTTGTCATGTTGATGAGATACTTTTGGATCCTACCCAAGGGCAGGAGCTGGAGGTCCAATCAGCCAATGATCCATGATATAGTCAATTGTGACTATGCAATAAGCCCTCACAAAAACCTGTGAGAAGAGTGTATTTCTCTCTTGGACCCTACTTCCTTTATGAAAGAGTTTCTATGTTTGGGGAACCAGAAAGCTTTCATGTGCCACCAAGCCAGGCCCCAAGCTCCATGAAAACAAAAGCTCCTTTATTTGGTATCTTGCCCTATATATCTCTTAATCTGGCTGTTAACTTGTACCCTTTATGGTATTCTTAATTAAACTGGTAAACTGTACATGTTTTCCTGAGCTCTGTGAGCCAGTTTAGCAAATTAGTCAGACCTAAGGGGGAAGTCAACAGAACTTCCAATCGGTAGTAGGTTGTTCACCAGCACAGGAACTGCCTGGGGCTTGCAACTGGCATTTTGGAGTGGTGGGTGGAGGGTGGAGGGAAGTTTTGTAGGACAGATTTCCTTTAATCCAGGGAATCTGTTGCTGTCTCTGGGAAGATAGTGTCAGAATTGAGCTGAGTTCTTGGAAAACCCTGCTGGTGTTCCAGAATTGCTTGGTGTCATGTGTGGCAATACCGCCCAGCCCCTGCTTGCCAACACACACACATTGGAATTGGGTCTGGAACCCGAAAGGAGTTGTGCTGTTGCTGTATATATTACAGCTGTGTGTACTATTGCTGTGTATAAATAAAAACACAGTATGAAGGATGTAAAATAAATCCAGTGTCTAGAGATGAAACTATAATAGTTGACATAAAAAATACATTGGATGACATTAAAAACAGATCAGACACTGGAGAAGACAAAGATGGATTATTGTGAATATATGGCAATAGATACTAATTCAAAAATAATTACAGAAAGGAGAATGGAAATAATGAACAATCATCTTTGGAATGTCTTCTAATGCCCTAATATGAATGTATAATTGGAGTCCCAAAAAGAGAAGATGGGAGTATAGAACAAATATTTAAAGGGGCAATGGCAAAAAATTACCTAAATTTGATCAAAACTTAAAACTCACAGATCTGAGGCTTTCCGTGAATGCCAAGCTCAAGAAACCTTAAGAAACCTATACCAAGGAACATCATTGAGCTGTTACATCACTCCCTGAACCACCAGCTTCTGGATATTTTATATATAATTTTTATTAGTTAAACCTTTTAGATCTCATTAATCAACCTTTCCCAATCACAATATTTCTATTTATTTACTGATTATCCTGTCTATATAGAAGATAGGAAGTTTATATAGAATATCTTTTTTTTCCTTAATGCAGTTTGAGAAATCTTTCAATTGTTATTATTGCCTATTGTTTTGTATTATGCTTAAAGATCATAGCTTTATGGACAGGAACCTGTATTTTCTATTTTATTCTTAATTTTATGTTTTAGATGGACTTTTTTTTATGCATTAGATCCATCTTATACAGTCTTAGATTTCCTTGACATCAATTGTTCTTCTTCCCATTGAATAACCTATTTGTTTCAGGTCTGCTTCCTCTGTCTAAGGTCAATGTTCAAAACAAACTACTCCAGCTGCTTGCAGAATCTGATCAAGCACCACAGTGCACAAACTGGGATCGGGCTTCTCAGCACCTTTGCAGGAAAAAGTGATATGACCCAAAATTCTAGAAGCAATAATTCCCTGGTGAACAATCATAAACTGTTGGGGGAAGGAGGCAGAAGGGAACTTACAATGTCTTCTCCATTATGCTCTCCAAAGGAAGAAAACTATTTGTTTCTTTAGTGCTGTCCAAAGACGTCCTGCTTAGCTGAGGACACATGCTATGTCTCTGTGAAGTGGTCCTTACCTGGAATGCAGCACATGTCATTGTTTCCAGTCCACTCCACTGACTTCCTTTTTTCTTCACATTAACTGGCTAAGTTTGCACCTCTCAATAAAGCATTGCCACTTGGGCTTTGTATCAGGCCAAACAGTGTAATTCAGCTTAGTGTGCATGCATGCGCAGATATGTGCATGTGTGTGTCTCATCTCTGGTTACTTTAGATAAATATCCTATTTATACATTCTACTTCTTTATATTTTACAAGTATTAAAATATGCTGTTTAAAAAAGCCAGATTTTAAAAGTATAGAGATAACACATATTCATTTAAAAAATTTATAAAAATAAGAGAAGAAAATAAAACTCAGAGTCAAATACTATTAAAATTTCAGTGTATTTCTTTCCAGTCATTTTACTGTATGTATCTATTTGTGTGTGAGTATTAAGTCGAGATGTATTTCTTGATAAATCTTGGATTATTCAGCTTTGCAACTTATTTTACTATGTAACAACATATGATGATTATTACATACTATTAAATATATCATTAGTACATTATTTAAAATTGTATTTCCTAAGCTGAAAAGGTCCTTAGTTATATTAGATTTCTTTTTCTTTTCTCTTTTTGCACAAAGTAGTGCTGGAAAAAAAAATCTAACATTTCTGTTTCATTTCTCATTAGGATAACTTCTCTAAAGTTCATGTCCTCGGTCAAAGATTAAACATTATGCTTATCAGACTCTTAATACATGTAATGTATATTTTTAAAAAGTATTTCCAATTTACTGGAAAACATTCTATCTTATATATGTTTAAGAAATAAATATATACTTAGATTTGTTACATATTTTTATTATTTCCATGATTACACATGGACTCTAGGCTACTGTTTTTGATTTAGATTACTTTAAATTGCATGGTACCCTATATTGAGACTTATGTGTTCCTATAAACTATGTATAAAATAAGGACATTAATATATGAGAAATTCTTAATATATGAAATATATTCTAGTAATAATATTTGAGTTGGAGACAACTGTATAGTTCTGTAATAACTTTACATAGGTTCACAAATTCTCATAATAACCCTATTAAAGGTATCAATACTGCGGAAATAGAGGCTTCAAACAGTAATTAAATATGGCAAGTCAGTGCAACAAAATGATCTGATTCATTCATCAGTTCCACATATTAAATATACTAAGAGCCTTTTTCTTCCAAAGATAATAAATACAGTTATCTCTAAGTATAAAAATATGTAAAAGTACTCTGATTGGAAACACATGGATTAAACAGTTTGCTTTTTTATCAGAGACTTTTGAACATTGCTATTTCTGTCAGTATTGAGTGATATTACATTCTGTATTATGGTATGTGATTACAGAAATGTGGTATCATTTATATTTTTACTGTTAAAAAACTGTAGTAATATTGTTGTGGAAAATACATTCCATATTGCTGACATGAAAAATTAACCAAGACCACAAACTGTTTTGGTCTCCTAATTCACATATAAACCTCGGACAACCAGTGAAAAGCATATATTTTTAGAGGAGCTTGTGACTTAATTTTTACATTTTTAAATGAAACTTCACTATATTCAAAGGAGAACACTCGGGCCAAACTGTTAGAGCCAGGATAGTCACTAGCCCACAAAAGTAAGAGGTTGCATTTTTCTTTCTCATTTATGCAAAGTACTAAAACAAGCAAAACCTGTGTGTGTTGTTATGCATCAGGAATGCAATTATCCTTGTTAGGTCAGGGGATGGAAAATAAGAGGACTTCTGGAGTGCTGGTAAAATTTCTATATCTTGATGCAGGTTCCTATACAAGCATATTTAGTTTGTAAAAACTCATCAGCTATGTACTTACATACCCTTTTTATATGTATATTTATATTTCAATAAAAAGTTACAATTGGAAAAAAAGGAATGGCACACATAGCCTCTGAACATTGTGCAGTATTTTTAATGTTTGCATAAGTAGCCTGTGTTCCCACAAGCTGTCATAACATGCTCATAATGAGAGGTTGTCAAAATAGATATCAGAATGGCTATTTGGTAATACCTGCAAATTTAAATGTTTCCTTTAAAGAATCTATAAAAATCTTGCCATTTTCCATTATAATTACATTTACATGCAATACTAGGAAGTTTTAGTCTATGACAGAAAACCACTTATTGTCTTCATCATGTTGTTAACAAATTCTTCTGTTTCAATCTCTTGGCTATGTTAAAACAGTAGTGTGAAAAAGCTTCAAATAATGTTCCACATCAACAGAACCTATGTGATAAAGGTTGTTTTGAAGCACAGTGCATGTACTGTGAACCTATTTGTATATTACAATGCCTGGGTAGTTTTTATTTGTTTAATCAATTTTTAAACAAATAACTGGAAAAATAGTCCAAGTAAGTTTGTGTGCCTTTCATCTCAAATCACCAGTTGTTGATATTGTGTCATACATGGTTTATCTACCTAAGTTACATGTGTCTATCAGCTTATCTCTAAATAAATAGAAAAATACTATTATCAAATTTGCAAATATATACAAGAACTTAATATATTTCCCAGTGTTTAAAGATGGTGGTGTGAAAGGTGAGATAGAGGCCCCTTCCTAAAACCACATATGAAAATGTAGTTAATACAACTAATTCTGAAAGAATGACAGGAAAGAAGGCTGTGCCAGACAGCATACAACTGGATAAAAAAATCAGACCTCACAGAAAAGGTTAATGTACCAAAGCCATGATCCAGTGGGACCCAAGCCCTTCCCTCAGCCCAGCTCACTGGTGGGAGGAAGAGAAACAGAATATGGAGAGGATAGAAGACTAGGACTGCTGAACACCCAGCCCTGGAGATCTGCTCTGGGAGCATGAACCTACATTGCATGGTGCTCTGGAGACTAGTGTGGTTGGAAAGCTAAGACAGGCAGAATACTTGGAGAGACTGAGATTCCAGCCACTTGTGGAAAACAAGGATCCACACCCAGCTGCCCTGGGACAAAAGAAAGATGGGCAATCTGAGAGGCTTTCTAACAGTGAGAGGCTGCTAAAGGGGCAAGGATTGCACAGAACTTGCTGCTCAGGAGAAAAGACAGGTGGACAAAATTATCCAGGTACACACTGCACAGCAGGTTGGGAACTTTCAGGAGGTTCAGGCCCTCCATCTCTCTGGCTTGCTGCACAGCTCTGAGGCCCACCACTGTGATACACAGCCTGCTGTTCCTTCCTCCTGGCAAAAACAGGCTCACAAAGCAGCAGACCCTGCCCTGGCATCAGGCCAGCCAGAGGGAGGCGCCACCTACAGCACTTACAAATTCAAAGCATAGAGCCTTACACCTGTGCACTTGACCCACTGGTCTTGGCAGTGGAGACAGGCACAGCAGCCGTGAAGCAGGAAAAAGCTCTTTCCACCCCCCAGGCACCAGGACCACTCGACTGTGACCCCAACATTGCTCCAAGGGCTGAGCAGCTCCAGAGAGTATAGCTTCGGTGCACTAGAGGGCACATACACATATGAAATGTCAAATGAACCTGGTCCAAACCAAAATCTGACAAACGCCATAAAAAGGGCCAAGTGAAAATGAACTCATCAATCTTCCTGAAATATGTTCATTGAGGCACAGAAAAATATTCAAGGACTCAAGGGAAGAATTCAGGAGTGAGATTTAATCATTAAAGAATACAATATCTGAAATGAAACATAAAGTGGAGGGATTTAAAAGCACATTAGATGAAGTAGAGGAGATGGTACATGGAATAAAAATTAGAGAAGAGGAATACAAAGAAGCTGAGGCATAGAGAGAAAAAACTATCTTTGAGGAGGTAATTGGTGAAAACTTCCCCAATCTGGGAAAGGAGATAAGTCTTTCAGGCCCTGGAGATGCACAGATCTCCCAACACAAGAGACCCAAGGGCAACAACAAGGAGATATATAATAATTAAAATGGCAAAGATCAACCATAAGGACAGAATATTAAAAGCAGCCAGACAAAGAGAAAAGATTACCTACAAAGGAAACCCCATGTGGCTCTCATCAGACTTCTCAACAGAAAACGTACATGCAATAAGTTAGTGACATGATATATTTAATGCAATGAAGCAGAAGGGCCTCAAACAAAGAATACTTACACAGAAAGATTATCATTTAAATTTGAAGGAGGGATTAAGCAATTTCCAGATGAGCAAAAGCTGAGAATATTTACCACCCACAAACCACCTCTACAGGGCATTTTGGAGGGACTGCTATAGATGGAAATGTTTCTAAGGTTTAATAGCTGTCACAAGAGGAAATAAAAGAACAGTGAAGGAAGTAGAACAATTAATTACTAAACAGATGCAAAATCAAATCAACTACCCCCAAAGTCAGTCATGGGATAGACAAAGAGTACAGAATATGATACCTAATATATAAAGACTGGAGGAGGAAAAAAAAGAACCTTTAGATTGTGTTTGTAATAGCATACAAAGTGAGTTAAAATAGACTGTTAGGTAGTAAGGGAATTACCCTTGAACCTTTGGTAACTACAAATCTAAAGCCTGCAATGGCAATAAGTACATACCTATAGATAATCACCCTATGTGTAAATGGTCTGAATGCACAAATCAAGAGACATAGAGACACTGAATGGATAACAAAAACAAGACCCATCTTTATGCTGTCTACAAGTGACTCACTTTAAACCCAAAGATATACACAGACTAAAAGTGAAGGGATGGTACAAGATACTTCATGTAACTAACAGGGAGAAAAAAAGCAGGTGTGGCAGTAGATGTATCAGACAAAATAGACTTCACAACAAAGAAAGTCAAAAGAGACAAAGAAGGATATTACATCATGATAAAGGGGTCAGTCCAGCAAGAGGATATAACCATTATAAATGTCTACACACCCAATACAGGAGCAAGTACATATGGGAAACAAATCCTAACAGAAATAAAGGGGGAAATAGAATGCAATGCATTCATTTTAGGAGAGTTCAATACACCACATACTCCAGAGGACAGATCAACCAGATAGAAAATAAGTAAGGAGATAGAGGCACTGAACAACATATTAAAACAGTTGGACCCAAGAGACATCTGGAGAATACCACAACAAAAGCAGCAGAATACACATTCTTCTCAAGTACACATGGAACATTTTCAAGAATAGATCATATACTAGGGCACAAAAATAGTCTCAGTAAGTTAAAAAAGATTGAAATTGTACAAACCAGCTTTTCAGAAAACAAAGGTATGAAACTAGAAATAAATTATACAAAGAAAATGAAAAATATATTTGTAAATGACATACCCAACAAGGGGTTAACATCCAAAATATATAAAGAACTCACATGCCTCAACACCCAAAAAACAAATAATCCTATTAAAAAGTGGGCAGAATATTTGAACAGACACTTCTCCAAAGAAGAAATTCAGATGGCCAATAGGCACATGAAAAGATGCTCCACATTGCTAATTATCAGGGAAATAAAAATTAAAACCACAATGAGATATCACCTCACACCAGTTAGGATGGCCAACATCAAAAAGACTAGGAACAACAAATGCTGGCGAGGATGCAGAGAAAGGGGAACCCTCCTACACTGCTGGTGGGAATGTAAACTAGTCCAACCATTGTGTCAAGCAGTATGGAGATTCCAAAAAAAACTAAAAATAGAAATACCATTTGACCCAGGAATTGTACTCCTAGGGATTTACCCTAAGAATGTAAGATCCCAGTTTCAAAAAGACATATGCACCCCTATGTTTTTTGCAGCACTATTTACAATAGCCAAGAAATGGAAGCAACCTATGTGTCCATAAGCAGATGAATTGATAAAGACTATGTGGTACATACACCAGTGGAATATTATTCAGCCATAAGAAGAAAACAAATCCTACCATTTACAACAACATGGATGGAGCTAGAGGGTATTATGCTCAGTGAAAAAAGTAAGGCCGAGAAAAACAAATACCAAATGATTTCCATCATTTGTGAAGTATAAAAATGAAGGAAAACTGAAGGACCAAAACAGCAGACTCACAGACTCCAAGAAGGGGCTGGTGGTTACCAAATTTGAGGCATGGGGGAGTGTGGGTGGGGAGGGAGAGAGAAGAGGATTGAAAGGTATTATGATTAGTATATATGGTGTGAGGGAGGTCATGGGGAGAATACAGTGTAGTACAGAGAAGAGAAGTAGTGACTCTGTGGCATCTTACTGTGCTGATGGACAGTGATTGCAATAGGTATGGGTTGGGGAACTCAATAATGTGGGTGAATGTAGTAACCACATTGCTTTTCTTGTGAAACCTTCATAAGAGTGTATATCAATGATACCTTCATAAAAATAAGTAAACAAATAATACATAAAGATCTTTCCCAAGAGGAAAGTCATTCTTTTTTCAAAAGCACAGTAAATTTAACAAGTCATCTAATATAACATAGATAAAATGCTATTTTGTAATATATAATCCATATCAAATTTTGCTACTTTGATAGTGCATTTGCCCCCCAATCTAGCCTACACTTCAGTATTACTTATTTTGCATTTAGTTGTTAGGTCTATTCTGTCTTCTTTAAAATGGAAACATTCTTAAGCCTTTCTTTTTCTATCATGAAATGGACATTTCTGAAGAGTACAGACCAGTTTGTTTAATAGAATGTTCATTATTGCAGATTATCTGATTGTTTTCTTATATTTGGGTATAGATTTTGTACTTTTGGAAGAATACTGTATAAGTGTTAAAATATTCTGTTCTCCATGTATTTTGAGGCGGTACTTGATATTAAATTATCCCATTACATTTTTATTGTATTTGGCTATAAAGTGGCATCTGCTAGATCTCTCCATTCTAAAATTATTTTTTATTTGTAGTTAATGATTTGTGAACATATGGGGTTATTTTTCAAAATGTGAAAATACAAGGAATATGAATGTAACTGCCACTGAATGTGGATTTGATCCTTTTTATTTATTATTTATACTGTGGTAATACACATAACATGAAATTAATCTTAACAAATTTTTAAGTGTACAGTATGTTATTGTACTTTTAACTGTATATATACATTGTTGTATAGATCTGTAGAACTTTTCCATTTTTCCATGACTGAAACTTTACACCCAATGAACAGAACTTTGCATTCTTCTCTTCCCCAAACCCTTGGAAACCACCACTCTTCTGTCTTATTTTATTGGTTTGACTACTTTAGATACCTCATGTATTTGGAGTCTTGTAGCACTTTTCCTTCTATAACTGGTTTTCTTTTACTTAGCATAATGTTCAAGGCCCATCCATGCTGTAGTATGGGACAGGATTTCCTTCTTTTTAAGGCTGAACAATATTTCATTGTGTGTACATACACACAAAGTTTCTGCCTCTAGACCTTTGTGAGCAATGCTGCAATAAATGTGGGAGTATGCTATCTTTTTGAAATTTTTCCTGTTCTTCTGGGTAAATTCCCAGAAGTAGGATTTCTGGAACATATGATAGTTCTGTTTTTAATTTTTTGAGGAACCTCCATACAGTTTTCCATAATGGCTGCACCATTTCACAATTGCACCAACTGCACAAGGGTTCAAATTTCTCCACCTCCTTGACAACACTTGTTATTTTATCTTTTTCTGTTTGTCTGTCTCTCTCTCTTTTTGATAATGGCCATCCCAACAGGTGTAGGTGATATCTCAATATGCTCTTGACTTGCATTTCCTCGATGAGTTAGTAATGTCAAGCATGTTTTCATGTCTCTTTACTATTGGTATGTCTTTGGAGTAATAGGTCTATTCAAGTCCTTTGCCCAGTTTTTAATTGCATTATTTGGGGTTTTGTTTTGTTTTGTTTTGTTTTGCTATTGAGTTGTAAGAGTTCCTTATATATTTTGGAAATTATGTCCTATTAGGTATATGGTTGACAAATATCCAAAGGTTAATTTTCACTCTTTTGATTCTTTCTGTTACTATGCATCAGTGTTTTGGCTGGATGTAGCCTCACTTCTTTATTTTTTGCATTTCTTGTTTGTGCTTTACATGTTATATCCATGAAATCATTGCAAAGATCAATTTTATGAACCTTATGAATGTTGTCTTTTAGGAGTTTAAGAGTTTCAGGAATTTTAAATTACTTACTTTAAGATCAATACTCTATTTTTGAGTTTAATTTTGTGTTTGATAAAGGACCAATTTCATTACATTTTTGTAGGTATCCAGTTTTTCCAAAAGAACTTGTTGAAGAGACTATCCCTTTCCTATGGTGTATTACTGGCACCCTTGGAGAAGATGATGTAACCATAAATGTACAGGATTATTTATGGGATTTCTACTCTGTTCTTTTGGTCTACATGTTTGTCTTTGTGCCAGTACTATACTGTTTTGATTACGGTAGCTTTGTAATAGTTTTTGAAATGAAGAAGTATGATCATTTCAACTTTGTCGTTCTACATCAAAATTGCTTTGACTATTCTGTATGGTTCATATAAATTTTAGAATTTTTTTTCTATTTCTGGATTGAATGTCATTGGTATTTTGATGGGATTTGGTAGGGGTGGTTCCCAAAAAGATCCTATATCATAATCTCTAGGAAAGTGGATAGGTTTGCTTACATGGTAAAGATTTATTGATGTAATGAAGATTACTAATCAGTAACTTTAAAGTAGGGAGATTATACTGGTGGGTCCACCATAATCAAATGAGACCTTAAAAAAAGTAGCAAGAGACATGAAGGAGAAGAGACTATCAGAGAGAAACAAATTATGAGGAAGCAATGTGACTAGGAATGTGCACAGCCTCTAGGAACTGACAACTGACAATGAGAAAGATAATAGAACTCAAATGACAACCAGAAAGGAATGAGGGACCTCTATCCTACAACTACGAGAATAAGATTCTGTCATACAATGAGTAAGATTAAAGGTGGATTATGCCCTGAGCCTCCAGAAAAGAGCCCAGGCTGGCCAACATTCTGATTTTAACTTAATAAGAGTCTAAGCTAAGCAAAGAGACACCTAGACTTATGACTTACAGACTGTGATATAATAAATTGATGTTATTTTAAGCCACTATATTTATGGTAACTTATTTTGCAACAGTAGAAATTGTTTTGTTTATCCACTTATTATGAATATAGGATAAGAAATATAAACTCCTTTCTCTATTGGTAATTTAAGTTACCTTGGACATTATTATATTCTCTAGTCACAGGTCACTTTGTTATAAAGTCTACATGAGAGGCTGGTGTTTGTATTTAAGTCAGAATATATTTTGGCTGTATTACAGTTCTTCTAATGTCCCCTAATAAATTATCTGTACAGCCCTACCAATCCTAACTTCCAGTGCCTTCATATTTGGGGTCAAAGTGGGAAATAATTGACATTTTTTGGTGATCCTAATTTTCATCTGAATGTGATTTCATTTTTCTGAGATCTATTGGATTTTACTGTCAATATTTTTATTCTTTTTATGTCACCTAAATCACCCTACTCTGCATAAGCTGGTGGCACACAACCAGCTTTCCTAAATTGTTGCATTTAACTTTAATTTTAATTTTATTTATTTAATTATTTTTAAAGATAAATTTTCCACAATTTAAAATGTTGATCACCAGAAAGGTAATCATTTATGTTTAATCAGCCATTTACAACTTAAAGTCATGTGTATATTTTTTAAAAATTATTTTTATATATCTGCAGTTATTTAGTACAGATGTGTTTCTAAGAATACAGAATATTGAAAGTAAGTTAACATAGTTTCTAAAGAAATATGATTAAAACATAGATATATTATTGCACAACTGAATAGCAATAAAGGAAAAAAATGACTTTCAACTTCATTTATTTAAAAGAGCCTACTCTTTAAAATTATGTTTACATAATTAAAAAATATGAGGCCAGTAATGTTCTTGTATGACAGTGTATAATGTTTTTCATTTTTTGTTGTGACATACTATTTTTTGCTTTAGCTCTCAGAAATAATACAATATATTAATGCCTTTTATTTCTCCTTGATATGTTTTAAATATTTTCTATATATCTGTTTATTTTCAAAGCAATCTTTTAGAAATTTATGCAGCATTTTCTTTTTCCTAGAGGCTCAAATGTAAGACATTTTATCTTTAGTGGAAAATAGAACTGACAACATGTTTAGCCACAAAGTCAACAAGATTAATAATATCTGTTAAAGGAAAATTAAAAACATTCTTTTTCATCTAAAAAGAAAAGTAAATTACTGCAAGAAATATACTAATGCAGTTAATCCATAACATTTATAGATTCTATTACATAAATTCATTAGATTTTTATCCAACATCATTTTTTCAGAATAATACAATCTTATAAGCCATAAATCGATGTTTGCAATGGACTCACATATGTTCATGTTTTTTAAGTGCTGAGGAGTGGAAATGAAAATTCTGTTGGTCCACAAGTGACTCAGATCACCTACCTGTTTATCAAGACAAAAACTTCATCAAAGCAATAAAATGCATATAAGGTATAAATAAATACCAGAACATAATTTCAAAGAAACACTACCATCTAGTAGAATCTGCACTAGATTTCCTACTTATTGCCATGGAGTAGGAAAATGTTGGATAATAGTTTACTATGTATTATTCATTTGGCCTAATATTTCCCTAGTTTTGTGTGAATGTTGGTTTAATATAGCCTTCAGATCCTTAAGTCCTTATTCTGGGAACCATTTTATTTATATCAAACCAACAGTATTGACTTAACAAGTCAATATGATAGTTTAATATTCAGGATTATTGACAATATTCATAAACAGAAGTTATGTTTTTCTTTTTGGTGAGCATGTATTTGAAATTTGTACTGCCATGTACAGCAATATTTTTCAAATTGTTTAGAGGACTACTAACAATTTAGAAGAAGTTAGAAGAGGTAATCTATAAGAATGTTTCTATTATATAAAACTTTATTATAAATAATTTTTGGTGAGGCGTTTGGAATGGGATACGAGCATAGTTGTACTGAAGAATATTTCAATAAAAATATAATATCACAAAGATAGTTCTGCTTGAATCAAATACATTATTGTAAGTCTATGGAATCCTAAACATGTAGGCATAAACTCATAATAAAAGATGCCTCCTTCTTTTGATGTTATCTTGAATAAGGAAAGTACGTATCATAACACCCAAATGAGCTTATCTTCCTTTTAATTAGGTGACAGAAGAAAATACTTGAAATTATTTTATTTAAAAAGGAACTCTCAGCCCTCTGCAGAATTAAAAAAGTGATATTAAAAAAAAGTGACATAAGAAAACTAAATACCGAAGGATAAAGACAAAGAATCTGAAAAAATTAAACCTGAGAAGTGAGATTTTAAGAGATAACCAAAGAGAGCTGTAAAATAAAAATAAGTTGGAAGAAGGAAAACATTAAAGGACTTTTTAAAACATGCCAGAAATTGAAGAATTACAGTGAAGCATTTACATAACAACATTCTAGGTAAAGGAAATCCCAGATAAAGTAGAGGAATGGAGACAGTAAGAGCTCCAGAGTAGCACCCCTCCCTTCATCTATTCCCCGCCCAACAGTACCAGCACACAGCACTCTGAACCAAGGTGAGCATTTTGGCCAGGATGATGGGGAAGAAAGAATTCAAAGGGAGTTTATGATATGCTGTAAAAAGGGAAACCATGCACAATCTCAGAAATAAAGACTTTCTAGGGCAAAAGAAATGCTGAAACTCATATAATGTGTGGAATGGAGAGGAACTTGCCAAGGTAAGAGAGATACAGAGAAGAGGAAAAAATGAAGGAAACAAATGTGTCTGGGCATGCCAGTCTGGTAGCCCATCCATTTAATTAGGGGTAGAAATAAAATTGGGAGAGGTAATGCAAGGCATCAAGTCCAAACTTATTATGTGGACAAGTACAGTAAGATCTAGAGAGGGGAAGCAATTGTCCAGAGTCCTGGGCTGGGCTGGGGGCAGATCTCCAGATCCCCAGTGTTAGAAAAAGCATAAAACCTAAATGTAATGTATTCCCACCAAGAGGTTTAAATATTTTAACAATAAAGTATTAACAAAAGGCCACGTGGTGAAAAATATACCAGGAAGTTGCTCCGACTGAGAGTGGGGGTTGGGTGGGGGACTTGATAAGGACTGGGCTGTACCTGTTTGGGGAAAGAAAGAAGTTTTAAACCTGTCAATAAAATTAGGACAAATGTAAGGGAAAGCCTAATACCTAATATGGATATAACTTGCTTAGGCGACATCCGGGAAAGAATGTAAACCCTGTAGTACTCAGCCAATGATGAACCAGGGGAGGGACTCACACGCTAGGGAATAAAATACTCGTGTCAACTGCCCCAGATGTGCCTGCTTACCAGACACCCTGATCTTGCAAAACCATCATTAAAGCCTCACTCCGCTGTTGTCTTTGTCTCTGTGTCCACTTACTGAGTTTGGTGAGTGTGTTTCTCACACCAGGCTGGGACACTTCCGTTGCTGAATGCTGCCCCCACCATTCCCATTCCTGACAGAACCATGGGAACTGTTTTCGTCATTGCAAAAATATAAATGTGTGGGATATATAGACATTTTAATTAATACAAGAACATGAAAATATGCCATACACTGCAGGTAAAAAGGGATGAACAGGAGAATTTGCCCTCTGGTTGGAAAGAGTAGACAAAATGACTTCTGAGTGGTTCTGTCTACATGCAGCAGCTTTCTCTTATAAGGCAATAAAAATCTCCATCTTTCATAAGTAAATAAATATAAAAGACACTCTCTCAATGACTGGTAGAAGTTTTAAATATCATGTAAATTAGTGACAGGTCAGAAGCTGAATATATGTATAAATTGGCCTTTAGTTTTCTCATTCATTAAAAGGATATATTTAGGGGTTAGAAATTCAAATATACTTTAAAGGAATGTTTTAATAAATAAATATCTAAAGATCTGAAGACACACCTATGTTAAATAAATCTAAGTGAATATATGCACACTTTATTCAATACATCCTGTCTATGTGGTCACTGCAAGCCCCTGTCCCTATTGAAAAATGAAATAAAATGATGAAAAATAGAAAAGGAAATTGGGGTGTAAGAGTTGCTGTATCAATTCTAAAAATTATGGAATAATTACATTCTAGAGAATACAAATTCATGTGAGGTATAGTGAATGGAAAATACTTCAATATACATAAAAATCCTGAGGCCCAACTCACAGGTTCATCTTTCTTAGAACATACTGTTGCAATAAATTGATCAGACCTAAGACAACTCCCCTCTTGGGGAACATAGTGTACTCCCAAATCAGTATCTTCTTAAATCAGTAATCTTGAATAGATTGTTTACCTTAATTTCTATTATGGTATTAAAATTGGGTTAATAATAGTACATACCTATGCTGCTCTGAATCATCTGAGGATAATTTAAACATGCAAGAATGTTAGAAATTTGAGAGAGAGCTTCATAAGATTGGGAAAACCATCTAAGGAAAATTGAAGTCTGACCTAGAAAGAAGGTAGAAGAGAATATAGATTGCATAGAAGGTCAGCCGACTGCTTGGGGTGCAGTGTAGAAAAGTCCAACAAGGCTGTTGGAGAGTGTTTAAGGAAAAGACAACTGTCAGCACTAAATTAAGACTCCCAGGAATGGGTTTAACAAAGTATCTCTTCTGGGCTCAGTTACTGCCTTAGGGAAGTCCAAGTGAAATGTGAATTTAGCACAAATGCAGAGATGGATTTCAGGGCACAGCAGATGGGTCCCTGGGTCAACTATGTCCCCTGTAGTTAGGGGTCTATGAGGTACATTCTTGTGACAACATTACCTCATAGAGTTATGAACCTATGGAAACAGTTTCACAAAAGCACCTTTAAGTTTTAAGACCATGCTTAATAAATGCTTATTTGAAGTAGTCAAAGCACCTGGCCTTGAGTAGTGAAAATAAACTTTGGTTCACTTGTAGACACTGAGGACTTTGAAGATTAACAATACTCAGAATTGCTAAACCAGAATGGCCAATACAACTGCAGGAAACAAGACTCCTGCTTGACCTCACATCTTTTTCCTGACAGCAGTATTATCATCAGGCGCAAGATAAACCTTTTAGAGAGAGAAGACAAGGGAAAATTGGATATTTCAGGTTGCTCCTGACACAACATACTTGCCAATTACAGGGAGTAAACCTCACAGGAACAGTACAAACATAAAACAACCAGCCTCCAGAGCTTGTGAGTAGAAAAGTCTTACAGCACTTCTATAAACAAGCAGAGTACATAATTTTCAAATCCTGACATAATTAAAAAATTAAATTATTTAAGTCAAAATAATGCATTATTGTTATATGACACACAAGATTTTGACTTAGAAGATGATTCAAATGCAGATTCCTCTATACATTTTTTCTCAGGCTCTATGTTGCAGCCTTTGGATATTAGATAATAAAGAGAATTGACATTTCTAAGGATGCATTTATATTAAATGATAGCATTTTTAATACTTTTTTATACTACAGTTACAATACCTATACTCTGTTCAAATTTAGACCATGCTCAAAGAGTTATATTATCAAACTTGAATGAATGTAGATGAGAACAGGAAGAATTCTCAGGTACAAGAACAGCCTAAGTTAAATTTGCATGACATTGTTGAGAGAAGTGAGACCATTTACACTATGGAGCACAGAGAAGGTCAAGAAGTGAAGAGACACTTCATTGTACAGCTACAGATTACCACATATGTAACTGGTCATAGGATTTATTTTTTTTTTGTAATTTTATTTTCATTCTGGCTATAATGGAAATTACCAGGAGAAAATTTCTGTTCAAGCAGTAATGTGATATAGATGAAAAGTGTGGTAGTCACAAATCATTGCAAACATTTTCAACTTTCTGAGCTTGAGTTTTCATATCCAGAAAACAAAGTGGAAATAACTATCTCATAATAATGTTTGAGCATTAAATTTATAAAATACGTAAAAAATGCACCACAGGTCTAGGCCAAAGAAATCATATAAAAAATCCTGCAAACTCATATAATGGCCTATCACAGAAGGAGGTAAAGCTTTCCTCAAAAAAGGATTCACAGGAGCATTTGGGTTGGTGAAAGCATTCATGTGTTGGGAGGATGGCACACTCCAAAGCCCTGGGGTCAGAAACTTCTGTGTTAGAGACCCTTCTGGAATTCTCCCTATGTACATTTTTAGCTTTTTATTCATCTACATCTTTATAATATCTTTTATAAGAAACTAGTAAACATAAGACAAGATATTTGGACATATGAACTAGAAATTTCAGAATCAAACTGAATGCATGAGTTATGCAGACAACAAGTGAATACAGCACTTATTTCCTAATGCTGACCTCTGGGATCAATATGTTTGGATTTTAGTTATATTTTGCTGCAGTTATAATTATGGAAGAAATTAACATATTTTTATGCTTATAAATCATGCTTTAAATTCATCTGGCTGACTCAAAAAACATCTGAATATCAGTGTGGCTCAAGGAGGATATGATAGAACTGAGGTGTACTATATTTACCCAAAAGAGAGTACAACTTTAGAAGTTGGAGATATATATATGAGTCTCAGAATAAGTCCATAAATTTTAACTTGTGGCTAAATTATGAAATACATTGGGGTTATTGTGTAACTACAGTCTAATTCATGAAACTAGTGAAATCAATGCCTCAATTATTTAAATTATGGATTAAATTCACTGTTATAAACCCATCACTATACACAGTCCTATAATATTCTAGCATTAACATTTTACTACTTTTCAATTAATAAGGTTATATTGTCTATTACCAACACATGTTTACATATGTTGTTAAACAATAAAAGTCAGTAAATGTATATTAATTAAAATTCATAGTAATAACATCTGATAATACAGGGATTCAACAGATCCAGCTCAACTACTTTGTAGGTTCTTTCTACCAGACTAAAGAAAAAAGAGTTTTGAATACTATATTTATAGACATTTTAGAATATTCTTCATATTTATATAAATCTTATTAGCAAAATAATACATACAAAAAATTCTATTCATTTAAGGAAAAAAAGTACACCGAGGGAGCATACATTTTAGGCTATCTATTTCACTGAAAATTAAATTGCTAGAAACGTGGTAAGTCTTATGCAGAAAGTCTGTGCTCCCCTAACAAGCTTTGTATCATGAAATTTTGAGTAACTGACTATTCCTTTAAAGTTTCCAGACATTAGTTCTTTTTCTCTCCTCTTTCTTTTCTTTTCTTCATTCATTTTCTTACTTATAAAAAAATAATTTACCCAACATGAAAATGGAAAAATGCCAACAGTTGGATTATTTACCATTTTGAAGTATATTTTTATAAAGCTTACTTTATATTCATCTGATTATCTCAAGAGATATATATTTGCTTGACTGCTTCTAGCCCCATAAACTTAGACATCAACTTACTGAATAAAATTATGAGTCATGATTATTTGTGGCCTATAGAAATGATACCTCAAAGTTTGTGATTTTATGACTCTAGAAAATTACCCTGCCTTTTAGCTAACTTGGCTTTCTTACTTGTTCCTTCTTTCTTTAATGAGTTCTTCAAACACCTATGAATATGATCTTTTGTCTTTCTAAATGGTACCTTTTTAGTAATTAGAGAAAAAGCTGAGCCAAACATCAAAGTCAGAACCAACCCCAAACAAAAGTTTTAAAATATTTCTTATTCATCCATTTTCTTTCCCCCCTCCTCTCCCTTCCTAACTCACTTTTATTTCTTCCTTTTTTCTTTCATCGCCTCTCTCTCATCTTCCTTTCCTTTTCTTTGCCATCACTACTTTCTTCCCCCTTTGTTTTTTCCCTATATTTACCCTTTATTTGAGCAAGATGTGTACTAAATAATCACTAATTGTGCAAGCACAGACAATGACTTATTATTTCATAATAGCTTTACTACCATGCACCATGAAATTCTGCACAAATGTATTAATTTTGATAAAGTTCAATTTATCTATTTTTTCTTTTGTGGCCTGTGCTATTGATTTCATGTTCTAGAAACTAGTGTCAAATTCATTGCCATAAAGTTTTTCCTCTGTTTTCTTCAACAGATTTAGAGTTTTAGTTCCGTTTGAGTTAATTTTTGCATGTTGTGTAAGATACAGCTTTATTCTTTTGCATGTTTATATCCAGTTTTCCCAGCACTATTTGTTGAATGGCATTTCCCCATTGAATGGCCCTGGCACTCTACATTATTGAAGTTTCAAATATGATTTGAAGTTACCTTAGTAAATAGGTTTTATAGGTTCCCATAATTTATTCATAAAATATTATTCATAAATATTTATGGTATAACCCCTCAGTGTTCTGAAATATGTAATTTACTTTGAGGCTTTAGGTTTGATTGATTTCATTTTCCATTTATTTTTCTGAGATAATTGAAATTATTGGTTATAATCTTCTGTCCTATGGGCCACATAAAACAGATGTATGTGAATTGTTAAACAAGAGAAACGATATCATACTAAAGTTGATATCATTTTAACTGACACCTACTTAAAAGTTTTTAGTAATAATATAAATGGAAAAGTGCACAACACAGCTGTGTCAACTTATGAAAGTTTACACATTTGTGTCAAGTGTCTGAGTCTCTCTTTTAACTTCTTTGGTTTGCTTGACTGTTAGGAATGAGCATATTATAGAGTGCCCTACTTTTAAGACCTTGTTCTGATAAAAAATAGTTACCAACAGACTGGAAGAAAATGCAGGTAGCTGACATTTACACAGTGAATTATTTCAATTCTTTCTGTTTTTTAATCACACACTACATGTCTGCCACTTCTAATAACAGCTTGGTGTCTGGCAGACATCCTGCTTTATCTCTGAATTTCACTGTTGTGTGTTCCTTTTTGAATAACTTAGTCTAGTCATTATGGACATTCTTAGACTAATATTCACTCTAATTTCATTGCTTCCATGTACTTCAAAACTGGCAGCAATACCTGGTCTAATCTGACTTACATGTTCCTATTGATTATGTCAGAGTTTCCATGGACCTGGGACCTGCCACATTTATTTGTAGAAATTGCTCCTCGATTCAAAAACAAAAATAAAAAGGTCCTCTTTTCTTTTTTGCACAGTTGTATTGAATTTGACTTTATGTTTCTATTTTTGAGTTATTTAAATTATTGGATGTCTCTCATATTTTAGTCTGAGTCACCATCTATATCTCTATTATTTTTTCCCTTGAACTCCCTCTCTTTCTCTCCTAAACTAAATCAATACAAAGTGGTGTATTTTATTAATCCGTTTACTTTGAAATTATGTTTAATATTCCCTCTTCTTAATGTAGAGCTAAAAATAAAAAGGAGTATTTATATTTCTTGCACAAAACAACCTCTATGACTATCTAAACTATGAACTGAAGTATTCCATCTGTATTATTCTATAAAAGTTTGCCATCAAATTTTCTAAGCAAATTTAACAAATATATGTGTTTCTTAAAACTAGTGATTGTATCCTCATGCAAAACTTCTAATATATGCACCTGCTTCTCTGAATAATTTAAATATATCAGTTTGTTTTCTTAAAGCACTCTTTTAGGCATTCATTCTTCCCAGATAAAATCTACCTATGAATTTTATGTCAATTTGTGTTCACTATATTTCTTTTAATCCAGTGCAAATATTAAAATTATTGGTCCAGGAACATAAAGTTAGCAACAGGTCTTTTTGTAAAAAAAATTATTATAATGAATCAAATGTCATTTCTTTTTGAATAAAAAATAAGGAACTTCTCAGTATTTTGCTCTGCTTATTTATATTCAGTTACTTCTCAAGGCATATTGAAGTTTATGTTTTACATGCTAATTTATATCTTTTATAAACTATTCAAAGTTAATAAAACAATCTGTAACTATTTTTTCTGTATCACATATTAACTATTTTGAATTGCTATTTATTGAATAGTTTTAGTTGAGAAAATTTTGAATTTATTGATTGTATTAAAAAGCATTAACCTTTTTGTCTAGCTTTATGTATCATCTATAAGTGGAAGCTTGAAGAGAAAAAATATTTATTGGAAAGTAATTTCATCATTCTATCACTATAATATGTTATATTATTTTGCTTTCTGAATATGATGTGTTCCACTATATAACGTTTTATGTAAAAGGCTCAACAATTCCATAGGAAGTAAACAATTCTAAAGATATCTATTTTTAAGTTAATGATATTAAGTACATTATTGTTAATGGTTATAAAGAATACAAGATATATATAAGTAGTGAATGATCCATAAATAGTGAATGTATATCCTTCAAAAAACAATGGCATTTGACCCAGAAATGTCTTTCTTCTTACTGTGCTATATTGCTTTTCCACAAACAGATAAGAAGTATACAAACGATAAGGCTGATGGGAATCTTATACTCTGACAGTCAATCCAAATGCTTTGAGCTCCAAATTTAACTGGAAGTCACTTATTGAGAGCAAAAGAAATCTTTTGCTTGGGAAATTCCATTTAACTTTTAAGAAAGGAAAATGTTAACTGATTTCTATGGTAACAATTCTGACTATTCTCTGAAAAGAAAGAGAAAAGTTTTTATAAAATTGATAGACATCATTTATTAGAAGGTATCCTAAGAAATCTACTTTATTTTAAATTTTATATATATTTTAATCGTGAGTTAACATACTGTACAGCAAGTATCCCATATACATAAATATATAGTATACTTAAATTCACTTTTTTAATAGTTTTTCTTAATGTAAAATAGACTGTAGATCATTTGATGAAGATCATCAAGACATGTTTAGAGAAGTCAGAGACAAATTGTTCGACAGTGCACCACCAGGCCCATCACAGGTGCGTGGTTTTCTTTAATTTTCCTTAAATTCCAAGACATCACACTATATCTATCAGGCTATGTCTCACATACCCCAAGGGAAACCTGAATCTTTGGCTGTCGGCTTTTTAGCGAAGTGTTGGAAGAACATAAGCCTACTCCCTGGCATGTGAAAGATCTGGAGTTCAAAACTTTTATCATATCATGGTAAAATAAAATGGGATTTGTGGGCTGAGCTGCCATCTTGGAACTCTACCAGTTTGGTTAAATTCAGCAACTATCTGAAGCATTTCCCATGGAATCTTCTAAAGCATCAAGTCCCCATGCTGTGCTTAGATGCTGAAATCATGTTGGGAGATATAAAATCACAGCTGGAATGGGCCTGATGGTCACTCTTGAGAAGTAGGTCATGTTGACTGGACTCAGACTGAGATCTCTTTGTCAATATGCAATGTATTTAAAGGAGATACCAAGAGTAGTCAAATTTATAGAGATAGGCAGTAGAATGGTGGTTGCCAGAGGCAGAAGGAAATAAGGGCTGGAGAGGGTTTTTGTTTGTTTCAATGAGTACAAAGTTTGAATTTGAGAAGATGAAAAATTCTAGAGATGGATTGTGATAGTTTACACAACAATGTGAATGTATTTAATGTTACTGAACTGTACACTTAAACAGTGAAATTTGTCAATTTTATATTATGTATATTTCACCACAAAGTTTTAAAAAATGACCAGAATATCATGTCTAGTAGAACAAAGGTGTGTGACTATTTCTAAAGCCTAGTATAGAAAAAATATCATATTTCTTACTTGGAAAGCCTTTCTGAAACAATGAAAAAGTGACAAGGAAAAGCAGTAGTTGTAGAACAGGAATATACATCCATCAAAATTTAAAAAATAAGTATTTATAAAACCAAATATATAATAAGATTCTATTAATCTCTATGAATTGAGCTATGATAATGACTGACAGATATGATTATGCCAATTTCATAAAATTAAACAAAATTTTATATTAAGTTTCACTAGTTAATAATGAAGCATATATTAAAACAATATGATATTTACAACTACAAAATTTGAAATCTTTTTTTCTTTTAAGTTTTCAGCATTCAACACTGGTAAATATTTAGAAAATGAATGTTTGCTTCCTTGAATGTGGCAGATTGAATCATCATATTTTTGGAAAGTATTTGCTACATCAAAGTGAGGCTTTTAACATACCAGTTACCTTATACATACAGGGACTTGTGGTGGTTGAATCTTAATAATGGAGTAATAGATTATTTTTACTCTTATTTTTAGAATTTCCCAATTTTATAGACTAGCAATATATATTGCACTGGATTGTCAGAAAAGGAATGATTCAGTATATATTATAATTTGGTCTCTAAGTCAGAGCACTCTGAGGGATGTTTTTGGAGTCTTTATGGCTTGGGCCTCATCTTACCTATTGCTAGCAGATTTGAGGTGAAATTTTGTGAGGTATGCCAAGCAATCAGGCTTTTAATGGCTACAATTCTGTTTATTTGGGCTATGTTTAAAACAAATAGATGTGTAAAATGTTGGCACCAGAGGACTTTTGACCTAACAGGTCTCAGCATGCTATGAAGAAATAAACAACTTAGGGAGCAGTATATAAAATCCATCTTTGACTCATTTATATAACACATTAGAAGTACATTGAAGAAGACGGTCTGTAAATATTTCATTTCCATTGAAACAAACACTGATTTGACTCTTCAGAAAATGGAATTCAAAGACAACAAGAAGCTTCATTGAATGCACTCAGCTGGTTAGCCAGAGTGAGTTTTGTAACTGGGTTCCCCTAATTTAAAGTCATCTTCTTTCCATCATTATTCTTCCTTCAAATGCTGTTAATGAAGTTAATAAGTTTACACATGTATTTCCAAATCCTCAATTTATAAATTTATTCTCCTAATTCAAATTCTGGTTTTTGGATGCTGAATATGAGTCTTTGCTTCATGTTAGGTATGCAATAGTGAACAAAACACAGTCTTATTTTGTACAGACTTCTGAACATGGTAAAAATATTATGGGTTAGCTAACTTTCAATTTTCTCTGTGGGATAAATTTACAAATATATTCATATATATACAGATGCATTCTCAGAACATTCTCCCATCTTTAAATATGGAACATTAATTTCATGAGTAAGGATGGGAGTTCTGTATTCAGATATCATTGATGTGTATGACAGATTGTTTGATAGAAAGAATTCTGAGCTAGATATTCTTTGATATGAGTTCCATTAAATTAGTTAAGCAAGGAGTCCATAGACTGAAGTGACTCTAATGCCAAATTGGCCTATGCAAGCAAACCAAAAACTAAACCTGTAAATGCATTGAGGTTATGAAATCAAAATCCAGACCAACCAATATCAAGTAGCAAAAAGTGTCCATGTGCATCTTTCTATGGACCTGTATTACTACTCAGAATATAACTTATTTTTCATAGAGAAGGAAGAATTAGTAGAATTCGGCTTAGTAAACTAGTACATCATAATTTTATTTACTTTTCTCAATAAATTCGTATCATTAAACATTATTTTCCTGTGAAAAAATTTATTATTCAAGAAAAAATCCACTCCATTTTATATGAAATGGACCAAAATATCAATCACATGTATATTTAATGGTGTTAAAAAACAAAACACAACTAACAATCTAGCTGTTCTTATTCAATCATTCAAACTGGGTAGCATCTCATCTCACAGATAGCAAGGAGCTCTGCGTTGCTTCTATAGGCAGAAAGTGCAAGACAAGGAAGTTATGCCAAAGACAGAACTGGTTCAAGCAAGGTCAGCTTCCTTCAGAAGAAGTTGGTCTATCAAGCAGATTACCTCACTAGTTTTTTTTCAGATAATTCCAGACTGACTGGTTAAAGTTTATAGTCCTAGGAGAGGCTGAAATGCAGTTAGGTTAGGTATTAAGTCTTCGTTTGCTTACATGGGTTTAACATAAGTGACTCCATTTTGGGCCTGTTGTTCTTTTTGAACAAAGCCAAGGGGAAAGGACTCCAGCAGAGAAATAATTTTTGAGGATGAAAAAAAAGTCAACAGTTCAAACAGTAATAACAGTACTCAAAGTATTGAATACTTAACAGTATTCAAAGGTATACGTATAGGGGAGATAAAATAATTTTCCCTCTACCCTCTATATTCTTGGCTGAGACCACCCTCCCCCTATAATAAAGATAGATTAATAATAATAACAACAAAAATCAAACAGCAGATTAATAATACATAAACCTTCTTTCCACATGGAGATACCCAGGATAACAATAACTCCCTGAAATGGCCCAAGCCATGACCTTAAATATCTTAAGAATCTCAGGTAAAAGACAATAAGATGTTGGGGATGGGGACAATTACAGGAAACTATCAGGAGGACATTAAACAAGTGTAAGGTTGCTATGAAGATTTAGGTTATTCCCTTCTTGATTTGTAAGAGTTTCTAGAGATTTATTCATCTTTGTTTTACTAGTCCAGAGGGAGATATTCTTGCAAATGGAAATTTCCTTTATAAATGTAAATGTCTGTTACAAAAGGGTAACTTCTATTCAATTTTTAGAGCTTTTTCTATTTTGCTGTTTCTTAAACACAGTCAGACTAAAATAATCCTAATGTCAAACAGACATAATTTAGGTTACCAAATTCTTCTCCCCTTCATAGGCAATATAGAACTTGTCAATAATGACAGTTTAGACAGTACGCAATATGAAGGTAATACAAAGAACATCGTTACATGTGAAATAAAAATATTTTATAAATAACCAGAAATAATCATGTATAGCAAGATTTTAAAAAAGCATGAGAGTTGAAACAATATGCTTCTCATACTTTTTAACTTGTATTGTATTTTGCAATTACATAAATTATTTTAACTCATAATAAAAATATTACAACATCCTCATCACTCCCTGAAATAGCTAACAGTGATGGATAGGTGTTTTTCTAAGATGGTGGTGATAAAAATTAAATCTCTAAAAACATCCTTGAAAACTACAGAGTTCAACAAAGGGAGCAAATAATACCACCCATAATCCACATTTACAAAAGGACTAGGAGACAGAGACTACAGTGACCTTTAATTTAAACACAAACAAAGTAACAGACTTCTGGAACCAGAGGAGCAGGCTCAGGAGTCCATAGCAAAATGGAGAATGAGGCAGGAAAGAAGAGTGCCCGGCAGTTCTCACGGGGGCAGGCACAGATAATATCACTGAAAGAAGAATCCCACTGCAAGAGGAAGACAATGAGAACAGGAGTAAAATTTATTAGACCAGAGTGCTGGCTACTGGGAAATTGAGATTGGTTGAAAGGCAGCTTTGTAGTGGCAGTGCTCATAAAGAGGACAAGAACTTGGAAAGAAAAGCCATACCTTGTTCACTTTGTGTAGAAGAAAAAGAAAGAATAAAGTAATAGAGTAAGAGTCCTACAGTAAGAGCTTCATTGTTCTGAAAGCAAAATTTATTTTATTGGAATATTTTATTAAAATAAATGCATTTCATTTTACTAACACTGGAGTTGATATTTCAATAAGAAATGTAGTAGCTAATGAAACTCCTCAAACCATCCACAGAAACAATTGTTGCTGCCTCTCAATAAAAGTTCGAAACAATGTGATAAACAGAAAAAAGTCAGAAGTCAACATAAAAATCCATTATGAAGACAATAAAGAAGGTGAAAAACAAAATTTTCACATGATGAAAATACTAAGCCAGTAGGGAAAACTATAAAAAAAATTCCAAGAAAGATATCTTTAATTTAGTGATTTTTAAAGAGTACACAATGAATCAGGAATTTTTAAAAGTCTCAACAGAATTTAAGAAAACAAAAAACAGTTAAGATGTAAGAAGATAATTAAAACATTTCACTGAAGAAAAATCACCAAATCAAAACAAAAAAGGGAGACAGAATTACAAGATGAACAGGAAACAATAAGTGTCACTGTGAAAAGAAATAAAATGAAATGAAGAAAGTAAAAGCAATATAATGTACCAAAGCTATGAGAAAACTACATATTTAGAACACCCTAACTCTAACCTTAATCCTAATTCAATGTGCAAATGTGCATAGAAGAACAAACAATACAAGGGATAGAAACAATATTTAAAATTATTATTTATAGTTTTAATCCACATATTTAAAGTTTCATCATGTAATTAGGAAAGTTGTACTGTGATTGACAATTTTAGGACATGTCCTTAAAAAACTGTTTACTGTGAATTCATAGGGAAAAGAAGTACAAAACCTCTAGGCAAAACTATCAAGTCACTTATAAAGAAAATCAGGTCAACACCAGCAATCTTGACAACATACACTGAAATAATATTTTAAGAACCACAAGGAATAAAAAAGCAAAATTTTAAGATTCAGTTAAGCTGTCTTTCAACTACAAGGAATATGAAAATAACTGAATTTTCAAGAATGAACTCATGAGTTCTTTCTGAAGAATCAACTAGATTGGTGAAACTTCAGTTAAGAACAATCAATAATAAACTTGAAGTTATTAGAATCAAATGGAAGTGGAAAAATGAACTAATACTATTTAAATGTTATAGTTCTATAAAAGTAGAAATAAAAAATGTGAGAAAGTAAAATAATTTCACTGATGATCACATAGGTAATAAGTGAGAGTCAAGAATATCATAGAAAGAAAATACATTAAAATGTAGAATCCTAAATAATTTAAAAGGCAACTAAGGATATTATGAAATATATTACTATAAGGTAATTTTAAAAATATCAAAATCTTCACAAATGCCAGAATTACTATGAAAGCAGAGAAAACATACTATATGTGGAAAGATATATTTAACACACATGAAAGTAACTTAAGATCTCATGAAAATAGGAAACTAAGCCAGTCATGTCAATGTTTATAAATGAGCTTAAATCTTCTCCTTTTGAATATGCCTACTAATAGAAATCTGAGTTTATTCTGTACAAGAGACTTACCTAAATAAAATAGAATCATAAAGGCTAAAGGGGTGGGCAAAATTTTACCAAGAAAACAAGCAATAAAAAAACTAGGGTTGTATGACTTTGCAGAAGATTTGGCATAAGAATGTAAGAGCTCATGTCCTGCCCCAAACTGCAATAAAATGAAACTAGGTAGGTATGACTTTGGGAGATTTGGATAATAAGAATAGCCAGCTCTAAAATTTGGATAAAATGCCCCAAACTGTCTGTGTATGTAGGTAGGTATGTATATGGGATACAACTATGGGATAAATGAATAGCCAGATCAAATTTGGATAAAATAAACTGTTGTTCTGAATTACTGTATAAGCCATCCCTAGAATTGACTATAAATTAAAGGAATTGGAACACATGTAATATTATTTCATTATTTTGTATCAATTAATACAAATCAATTAGAGAGGTCAATAATAGTTCTCTTAGAAGTGTTATGCTTTTAAGAAACAAATATAATTTTAAAAGTATATGCATAACATTCTAAAGAAGTGGGGAATTGAGCAGATTGAAAAAATCTTAATTTTATGGAAAATACACATACGATAATCACAGACTGGATATATTCTGCATGATTTTTCAGATAACATGTTACAAATCAGGAATAATACTAATATAAAGGGTAAAATGGGAGAAATTTCTATTACTTCTTAGAGTATCAGCAGACACATAGCTAAACTAGGCTTTATACTTTCTCAAAGTGATGTTCTGAGGATTTCAGCACTAATTGAATCGTGCATGTACAACTAAAAGATGAATGTCTTCAATAGATTACAACATACATAGAAAAACTCAGCACAATACAATAATGAAAAGGAGTACTAGATAATGGAGATGGTGGTGGCAGTGAAGATGCATTACTGTCATGGATAGATGGAGAATACTATCCATGAAGACCATGAATGTTCACTGTGGCTATTTATGCTGCATTTCTTCAATCAGAAAATTGCCTGATTGAGGGACTTAAGGAGTACACAGAAGAACTTCAAGGGAAGAAAAAAAGTGGACATAAGCCTAGTTTCTCAGGACCATGCAGTGAGTTGTGTTCTCTATTCATTTTGACCGTGTTTAAAATTTTAGTTTTGTAAATAAAAGGTATATACAGTCAGCACAATGTTACATTTAAAATGATTCAATGTTCACAGTCTTACAAAACCAATGAGAATTCCTATGCCTATAAATCAGTAATAACTATAGATGATTTTTGTCCTGATTTCTGCTGACTGACAGGAGCAATTAACGATTGTCTAGTACATTACATGAACAATCCAGAGTGACTTCTACTAAGGAGTCAAACAAATAACTAGGAAAAGTAAATGGCATTTTTTTTCATCCATATTTTATGGTTAAATAATTATTATTTACTCATCACTACAGAAATAACTTCTTATTCTCTCTCATGTATGGCCTTAAATTAATTGTGTAACACAAAGTAAATTTGACCTTGAAAAATCCTGATGCTTTCATTGCACTATAACAGATTGAAAACAGGGTTAGATATGAAGGAACCTAAAATGTTTATCTTGCATTTACATAAAATCAGCTTACTTTTCATAATTAATAGGCATAGTATTTATCACATTTTTAAATTTATATATTATTAATGATATTTCCTCCTTTTGTTGTCTGCTGAATCTTTATTCTTTTCCATATTTGAATCAAATTAAAAGATATATTTTCAGTTATCTTTTTCATTTGGTTTTCAATTCTTTTGAAAAGAAAATAAAGGCTTTGGATCACAGTAAATTAAGCCAGAAATATGACTTCTATGCTCGTTAGAACCATGGCAAATTTTTTTAACGTATATTATATCCTCTCTGCAATATAAAAATATAAATGTTATTCAAACACAATCTTTTCTAACATTTTAAAATTTAAAATGGTTAATAAAACATTGCATAAATATAACATTGGACAGAAAAGTATGAGTCATAATAGAGTTAAAAATAGGAGTCATTTTTATTTAGAGGAGGTAGAAATTGCTTTTTGCGCAGGTTCTTGAGGGATCAAGAAATATTTTGTCAGTTGAGACAGACTACTATATAAGTGGAATTTGGAACAAGAGAAATGCATCAAGACGGAAAAGCATCTTTGAAGAAATAATGGAGATCTTAAAACATAAGAATATATAAGAAGCAGTTTAGTTTGGATAGGTCTTGTGGTTTGTTAAAGGAATTAGAAACAGATAAGGCTGAGAAAATTGAGTGGAGTTAGTTCAAGCAGAAAATTAAATATCAAGAACATAAATTGGGGTGTAAAAAAAGACATTGACAATTTTGTTTTCATTGTTGCTGTTTGTTTGCTTGTACACTGAAATATTATCAGAACCTATGGGAGAGATAGGAAAAATAGTAAACAGAGGCAAACTTTATGGTATTCCAGCAAGACATATTGAGAGCATGAATGGGAAAGGTGGCAGTAGAGAGGTACCAAAGGATACTTTTGGTTATATTTTAGAATTGTCTTCATATATCTTAGGGTAATGAAAAGAAAAATATATGCTATGTATATATTTCTATGAAAAGAGAAACTGATATTTCAATCTTGTTATTTAGTCTAATGTGGATTGAAATACACAATAAATGGTAGATAATGTGACATTGAGTCAAACAAGAAAAGTGTTGATTCCAAAATAAGTTTCAGGTATTGTGTTTATTGAGAACCTCAGTATTCTGATTGATTTTAGGAAAAACTCATACAAATATAAATGCTCCTTCTTCCAGATCCATTCATGACCTGATGAAGAGCAAGAAATTCTTATAGAGACTGAGGCTTTCTTACAGGGCAATGATGTTAAAATGCCTTCTTGCTTTTATCCCAGGTTGAGCTATAACCTTAGTCACTTTGCACATATGATCAGATCAAACATAAGCTACTGATGCTCTTGTTGCAAAAAGGTTATTCCCATTAGTTACCTCCCCAGTTTTCTACACTCTGATGAAATGTCCACTAAGAATTAAAATAATCTTGTCTCAATTCTGAGGACTAAGTCAGGAGACACTAGAATGGAGGAAAAATAAGGTACATTTAAATGAATCTAATGTAATATCATAATTTTGTTCTGTAAAGCTTCCTCCTAGAATATTTTAATGAACCTGTGATGTGCAAGCCTAAGCAAAAGTATGTCTTAACTTTCAGAAAGTGCATCCTAGGTCTATGGAAATATCCATTACTCCATTTGTGACTGGTCTGTTTTCTTTGTTTATGGTGGCGTTCAGATAAAACTAGAATCTTAATTGTTAGATTTCCATATTTACTAATCTTTTCTTTCTGGTTTTGATTTTCATGTCTTCTATAAAAACACTTCTTTACCCAACTTATAAAAAATATCTGGGGGAGGTTTCCAGAAGACAACAAAAGTCCATAAAGGATGGAGCCCTTCTCAGCAACTCTCAGGAAGCAATTGGCTGCCATTACTGACTGCCTCTGGGACATTCCTGTCATCCTTCTCCAATACACTGTCCTCATGGGAATCCTGTTCATACTGTCATTAATAGCTACTATCAGATTACCCTAATTTCCTCTACATGATACCAGTCTGCAACAGGTGAGACATGTAACCTGAGACAAAGACAAACTCCGCTTTGAAATATTTCTGCTAAGAGAAATTTGTTCATCTGAAATATTTGCTTCCAAGGAAAATGGCCCACAGCAGTGTCTCCATATCTTCCTGCCATGGTTTTAAAATCCTTGGGATTTTTAATTGATGAAATTAGAAGAAAATCTACACACCCAGTTTATCATAGTGTTTGAAAAATACATGTCTCATTCTTTGCACAATAAAACAAAAATGAATAAAAGCAGCAGAAAAAGTATGGTCAGCTTTCTCAATCCTACTATGTATCTGAATAAAATAAAGAATTAAAAAAAATATCTGATGTGTTTTAAAATATTTATAATTTTGCTTTTATATTTCACGTTAATCTATTATGTATTGTGCAGATTTACTTAAAGTAGCCAAGACATGGAAGCAATCTAAGTGTCCACCCATAGATGATTGGGTAAAAAAAAGATGTGATATATACACACACACACACACACACACACACACACACACACATAATGAAATATTATTCAGTCATAAAAAACAATAAAATCTTGCCACTTGTGACATGTGGATGGATCTAGAGTTCAATATGCTACATGAAATATGTCAGAAAGAAAAAGACAAATACCATATAATTTCACTTACATGTAGAATTTGAAAAACAAGACAAATGAACAAATAGATACTCATGAATACAGAGACAAATATTTTTCTTGAATTACTGAGGTGACCATATGAATTACTTTCTCCAATATGATAACATAGTAAATTAAACACAGAGTTTTAACAGTACACTAAACTAGTGTCCTTTGACTAAATATCATCTTGTCATTATAAATATGTGTATATTCATATCCATCTACATGTTGCTTTCTTTGCCCAATATGTTTGGAAATCATATTCCTTTAGTAGTTGCACTTGAAATTAAACAGTTGATATTTTAGAAATTAAATAATTCAAAATCACTACTGTCATTACTCCAAATTAAAAGACCCTAAAAAACCTTTGGTCTTATCATCTCCAACTAATTTGCATATTTTTGTTACACATTTCAGTTCTATGTATTCTTCGCCTAAGTTCACTACTATTCTAAGTATCATTGTCATCCTCCTTTCCTTTTCCTCCTCCTTGTCATTACCATTATTTGCACAATTATCATATTATTCAAATAAATATTTATACTTACGTTCTACTTTTCCAGTTTGTTTCTTTGTGATTTCTCAGACATTTTTCTTGAAACATCTTCATTCTTGAAATACGTCCTTCAGAATTTGTTTGATGTTATCTTGATAAAACACAAAACATTTGGGTTATTTGCAATGGATTTTACCTAATTATTGAAAAAACAACCTTATGAGTAGAGCAATCTAGTTTGTCAGTATTGTCCATCATATCTTCAAAGTTATTATCCTATTTTAAAATCTTACATTATTGCTTTGAGAAACTGCTTTCTGCCACATATTCTTTTTCCATAATTTTCCTATTTCCATGGCTATTTTTAAAATAATATTTCTGGCTTTGTTTTTCTACAGTTTCAGATAGGATTTGTAAATCAAAAGAGTGATTTTTCATTTATTTTCTGGTATATGTTATTCTTCTTTTAGCTTTGGTTTCATATCTATCAGTCTGGGATATCTCAAAATATTCCACTGACTCACTTCTCTTTTCATGCCTTTTAATCCACAGTCCTTCTCATTTAACAATTATTTCATATTTCAGATTTTCTTGGGTCTCTGAATTATTTTCTGAATGATTTTTCTTTCTGAGTGATTTTGATATGTCAATTTACAAATTGTGTATTCCTCTCTGTCTAATCCTGTACTTTACTCATTAATTGATTTTTGTTTCTGAGTTTACTTCATATGAGTAGTTCTATACTTTTTTCTTCTTGATCATTGTATTTGGTTCTATTTGCTCATTTTGTCAATAAAATTTTGTTTACATATTCCATATGTGATTATCTACATTTTGTTTTTGGCGATGAATGGCTCTGAGAACTTTATACTCAAATGAACTACTGTGGATTGGTTATGTTGATTCTGATACATAGTAGCCTGTGTTCTTTCTGGTATTTTATTATTAGATTTTGGTTCTTGTTATTAGGTTATATTTGACTAAATTTAGTATGTGGGGATCCATAATTACCTGTATTAAGGATTAGCTTTTTAATCTACAGAGGATTATACTTGTTTCTCAGAAGCACAAGTGATACTAACAGCCTGGAAGAATATAATTTCTCAACTTGGAAATGCTCTGTGAATGAATAATGTAAATTAAATTCATAAATGGACTAGCCAGCTGTAACTTGGGTAAAAACCTGCAGAGAAATTTTGGAGGTACATGCTCAATAGATAGGAAATTTGTGTTAATGAATTAAAATGGAAATCTGGATCTGTATGTTAAGCATTTCTGGGTACTTCTAGCCTACTGCTTTCTCCGACTTACACTGGAAAAGGCAATGTAGGTAAATAATCACATAATTTTATACAAATATCATGTTCCACTTTTTACAAATGAGCATTACTGGCTGAAATGAACTAATAGTTGAAAATACAACAGATTAGTATTAGTAGATCTGGGATTAGTGCACTTTAGGCACCCCAGTTTTTAATATATATTGTAATCTAATTTTGCAATGGCCCTAGAGGGTTGGGCTTGAGCAGGAATGAGTAGGATCTGTGATGGAAAAGATCAAAGATTTGGAAAAGAAAGCATAAAATATACTTCTCATCTCTTGAGTGCCATGATAAAACAGCTTCACAAATAGTGAAGATCATGTAGTTTTTTCAGGTACAGACACTAAATACTAAAATTCATCACCAAAGATAATAAAGGGATAATAAACCAAGATCATAATATATTTGATTTACAAACGGGCTTGTTTCTAAAAAGGCACCAAATTTACTTGAGACAATCTAGGAAGAGCTGCTGTGGTCTTACAGGAAAGAATAACTTTCTCCAGGATAAAGGAGAAAGAATTGGGAGATAGCTAAAAGGTTGGGTGAGGAGGTAGGCATGTGAAAACAGCACTCCTGAAAATCTGGGCACAGATTCAGCAGAATGTATTAAGGGTAAGGAACTGGGACTAAAGGCAAAATGGTTTCTCTGTTATAAACAAACAAACAAACAAACAAATAAACAATGTGTTATGGTAATTAAGACCAGAGGTTGAAAAAACCCCACTGAAAGACTGTAATGGTACAGGAATCCAGCATTCTCACTGTGTACTCTGTCCAGGCAATTTTGCAGGGGAAGGAAACCAAAATAACATAAAAAGCCACAATAACGCATGATAAAACCCCAGCAGTTCTCTTAGTTTAAGTAGAAATTATTTAAGCAAGTAAGGAGTCTGGGAGGACACAGGGAAGGCACATTCTCATTTTACCCTGTACTAAGAGATAGTACCTATTTCTGTAATATCCTTACAAGTTCTTAGAGAATTTCAGTAAATTTTCAAATTTTATATATTTAGAGTGTGAAAAATAGACTTGGAAATTGCCTGAGAGCTTCAGAGTATACTCTCATAATAATAAGTTTTTCTGTACCTCTGGAGAATGCTCTGTCATGACCTAAATTATAGAGCCAATGAGGTAAATATAAATAATCTGAAGTCAATTGATGAAAACTTAACTTGGGGTGAGATATAAAATTGGTTTGAAAGTACACCAAAGATTATCTTTGTATTTTTTGTTATAAACACAATTTTAAATATAAATTTATCAAGTAAGCATATGAAATAATGCTTCCCAGAGTGAATAGGTCTCTCTAAATTCAGAATACCTTTTTACCATTGCAAAGCAAGATTTTGAATGGGAAAGCATTTATGAATGCAATTCATTTTTTTCCCTCTGGGATATCTGATGACTAGTTTATTGACTGGTTGTTTTCCTCATCAGGCAAACATAACCTTAATACCATTGAAAAGGCCATCAAGAGCTTCCAGAAATTAGATTGTGGGGCTGAATGTGCCATAGAAATATAGTCTTTTCCTTTCATTTTAAGAATGCCATTCGGGAACATTCAAAAGTGTTACATTCATAGCTACAGATAGAGAACAACCATACAAAGCTATGGTTTTCAAATTTTGCTATGCATTTCAAATTAAGTAGTGTTATTATTGCAGAAGAAAAGTAAAACTACTTGCAAACTGTATAGAAAGCAGCACTTATATGGTCATTTCTAAGCATTCTTAAATATTTATGAAGTTTTTTCTGAATTCTCATTTGGAACACAACTAGATTTCATCCCAATAAATTTCCCTTGTTTTAAGTACAACTCTATGCCATCTATCCTTTTTTCATAAAGCTTCAGGGAGTGTATATGATTATTATCCCCATTTTAGAGATGAAAAACATGAGTGGTTAAATACTTTTACAGAGTCACATATTTGTAACACAGAAAATCTAAGAGCCACACACAGTTTCTCGGTCTCAACCATTATTCTAGAATCCTTCCTTAGAGATAATTTGTTTTAATAGAAAACAAATATAAAGAAAAATATTTATAAATTTTAAGCACTATGGAAAAACTACGTTTCATTGTTTTCAAAATAAGGACCCTCAAGTATATTATATGGTATTCACACACAAAAGAAATTGAAATGTGAACATTATCCATTTAGGCATTTGATAATTTTGTTTGATTTTCTCCTCTGATTTTGAGGGTAAGGGGAAAAAAAAGTAAAGAAAGAAACACTTAAGGATGGTTTGTTCAGCATACTCAGAGAATGATCAATTCTCCACTCATGAAAATGAGTAATATAAGGCATCTTGGTCAGTTAAGGTTGCTATAACAGAATACCATAGACTTGGTAGCTTACAAACAACAGAAATTCATTTTTCACAGCCCTGGAGTCTGGAAGTTTAAGATCAGGGTGCCATTGTGATCATGGAGAGAGGCCTCTTCTGGGTTTCAGACTGCAGGCTACTCATTGTATCTTCATGGAGAGAGCATAGCGTGGGAGCAAGCTCTCTCTTGTGACTCTTATAAGGGTACTAATCCCATTCATGAGGGTCCTACATCATGATCTCATCTAATCCTAATTACCTCCAAAAGGTCCACTTCTTAAAACCTTGTAATAGTAGGGAGGGCTGTGGGTTGGGGGTGAAGAGAGTGAAGGGGGAAAGTTTCTACATAAGAACTTGGGAGGGGACAGAAACATTCAATTTATAACACAAGGACTTTTATTATCAGGAAAATAAAATCAAAATACAAAATATTCCAATCACTAAAATGAAATATGATCTAAGCTCATTTTTAGACATACATCTAATTTAAATATTTTACTTAAACAGTATATTATCCACCTGCACCATTTAAAGTATCAATATTTATAAGCAAATGAGAAAATTTAGCTATTGTATATAATAGTTAAAAGAGGTTTATTCTTGTTCACAGAATGCACTTAGCTTTTGATGGCCTGAGGAATTTGTGGCAACACTGTTGATAATTCATGAGTGTTTGATGTTAGTGATTTCTTTAGATTTGATTTTTGATCAGGGTTATAATGGAGGAATTTGGCAATGTAAGGTTTAACTATCAGCTATGTGCCTCAGTTCTTCAATATACCATCCACACGGCTACCAACAGTAGCTAGATCAAGGGACATACAAATGTAACATTGACTGAACTTTGTGACACCTGAAAGATGCATTGCTTTGTACTACTGCCATAACTTTTAAAATGTAGATTTCTGTTACTGATCTTATACACACATATGTATAGATATTAGTGCATGTGCATAATCATTTCAATGATGCCTTAGGGAACACATCTACCCTCAAAATTAAATTTTACCAAGAAGCCTCCAACAATTTTTATTTTAATATAATTGTATTCTGACTTTATTACCATATCTTCTGACTCCTATGTAATATCAGTGATTATTGTATAATAAAAGTTACATAAGACTAATACTAATGTTTGGATTATGATTTTTCATAACAGCATAATGGTATTGTAATCCTAGATAAGGAAACTCTGCCAAATTTTATATTTAGGGAATTTTAACAGGAAAATTAATGCAAGTTACAAATAGATAAGTGGCTATCAATCTCTTCATCTCTATTTAGGCAGAAAATGGTCTCAAATTAGTTGACATTTCAATATCTTAGATTCCAAGTGATTCTAAAGCTCAAAACCAAAACAGTGCATTATTTACATGCATAATTTGCCTGCTTTTGAGGAAAATGACATCTGTGCAATTTTTTCCTTCCAAAACACGTTAGTTTCTACATAGGCTGAATTTAAAGCTAGGGAAGCTAATGCAAATGCCACCCCTATCCTGTCACATATAAAATACATAAAATAACAACATTACAACATAACAATATTTTTTTCAGAAAGTTGTTTGAGTCACTACATACTGAAGTTTTTTAAAAAAATTGGAAAATTCACACACCTGCTCTTGTCACTTCTATCCCACATTTTATTAGATACTCTAGCCAGTATGAGGCCAAAAATAAACAGATAAATAGAGAGATAGATGATAAATAGACATCATATACAATGAAAAGAAAGAAATACAAATTTTGCTTTTCGCAGATGACATCATTCTATATGTAGAAAATCCCAAGGAATCCACAATAAATGTTCTAGCACTAAAACTTTCATTACATCTCAGGATTCAATATCAATATTATAAAATCAATTATATTTTTATACATTAGCAATGAACCAAAGGATAAAATTTGGGAAATAAAATCCATTTATAATAGTTTTGAAAATGATAGTTTTAAAAAAATAAATTCAAAATTTGTATCATTGAAACTACTAAGCATTGTTGAGAGATATTAAAGAACACCCAAATAAACGGAGAATTTTTATTCTGTATGTACAAAAAGGAAGAGTCAATATGGTCAAGAAAGCAATTCTGTGCATTTTTATTATGTTCAACATATTCTCTTTCAAAATCCCAAGATATTTTTGCAGATATTTCCAAAATGAACCTAACCTTTACATGGATTTGATCAGAATTATATAAGGATATGGTACTCAAGATATTGTGGCTTTGGTGCAATAACTGGCATATAGATCAGTCAAACAGAATTGAGTCCAAAAATGACCTTTGCATTTATGGTTGTATTAATTTGTCATAGATGTGAAATCAAAGAAGGAAAGGATATTTTCAAGCTGAGACAATTGAGCACTCACATGCAAAATAAGCACTATATATTGTACATAAATATTTACTCAAAAAAATCATACACCTAATTATAAAAGCTAAAACTATAAAATGTCTAAAAGAATACAAAGGAGAAAATCTCCGTGACTATTAGTTAAGCAAAGAATTCTTAAATCACCAAAGCCATGATCCTTAAAAGGAAAAAAAGAATGTTTATTTGGACCTTATATAAAATAAAAACTTCGTGTTCTTCAAAAGACACCTTTATGGAAATTAAAAGAAACACAGATAGGTGGAAATATTTATAAGATATATATCTGATAAAGGGAATATACTAAGAATATAAAAAGAATTTTTCCAATTCAGCAATTAGATTCTAATTAATAATGGACAATTAGATGCTAATTAAAAATTTTCCAGAATAAAAATGGACAAATGATAGAACAGACTATTCACATTAGGTTAGTTTTAACATAAGAATTATATATAACAAATGTAATTAATTTCTCTTAACATTTATGCTTCCTTTAAGTCCTAAATATATTTTAAAAGCACAATCGTGAGGGTAGTTTTAATAGAAGATTATGCTCTTCCAATTTGCATATATAACAATGTAGTGCATGGCTACATGGCTATTCTATGTAGGTCTAGTGATCCCAAAATGTTAACTTATATACCCTGGTTATTTACATAAAAAACACCTTAAATTTTAAGTGCAGCCATGAGAAGGAAACATGATATTTGCTTGTAATGCATCACAACATTTTTAAATACATTCAATCGCTTATAGGTGACATGTGAGAGAATATTTCACTTAAAAATACCTCTTGAGCTTTTTTTCATTTTTTTGTAATGGTAAGAGAATCTCATGGCTTATATATGTCTAAATAATTTTATAAATGAAGAAGGTTATGCTTTTCTAATATATTTGGAGTGCACATCATGGATATTAATGCAGATGATGGAGATATATTTATATGATATTTTTCTGAAGGCTTAGTTCACAGTTTATGATGACTTTTTTAATGCAGGGAAATGATTGGGCTGAGATATATCACTTTGATCATATTTTTATCATAGACGTATTCTGCACACTCTGATGGTGCAACAGGAAAACAGGCAGATCACTCTTAAATGTAAATGAGTGAGAAAGTTATAGAAATTATCTTCCTAATGAAAATATAAAACTCTAAAGGAAAAACAAAAACAAAACAGAGACAGTTTTAACTACTGCATCTATTCCTCAGTGACATGGACTGCCTGTCAAGGCAGCTTTCCAAAACACAAGAGAATAAAAAATTCTGTATTGTCACCTTTGAAAAGGCTGTAGAACAGAGACTGAAAATTCAATATGGGCACAGGTTAGCACAGTGTTATAAATGAATGAATCAAGTCAGATGTAAGATGAATTTTTTCAAGAATACTGAGGTCTTTGATCTTTTTCTAATGTATGGTTTTCATTGTGTCATGGATACAGAAAATGTGCTTCTTGCTTTATTTACTATATTTTCATGAGAAAAGCCATAAAGGAATCCTTGGTGATTAACAGTGCCTGACACTGGGTCTGAATGTCAAAGCATCAGTGGGAAGGAGTGGATAGTAAAACACTATCAAGTGCTGTGCTCTAGATGACCATTATCCAGCTCTTCCAGAGTATTGCTAAGGGTTAAATATGTGTAATCTTGTCAGGTATTTTTTTAGATGAATACATATCTCAAAAATTTTGTGATATTATATATTTATATATACATTTAATTAGAACCCAAACAAAAAACACTTGTGGACCAATATTTTCTTAGCCAAATGAAACCTCAATTTGGGCAATGTAGAGCCCATAAGTTGACAATTTGAAATCTCTAATACTAGTGATACTTAAATTGAATAGGTATTTGAATTAAATGTTGCCAAAAAAATTCTCATCACCTTGTAAATTAGATGATTGTGAGTTTAAAGTATCAATGACTATGTGTAAAACTCTTAGCATAGGATCGGAGGAAGATGGTAGCATGAGCAGGGCAGTGGAAATCTCCTCCCAAAACCAAATATATTTGTGAAAAAACAACAAATACAACTATTCCTACAAGAGAGACGAGAAGATATAGTACAACAGCCAGGATATTGCTACATCTGTGAGAACTCAGCGCCTCATGAAGCAGGTAAGATATAAAGCCGTGACCCAGTGGGACCCGAGCACGCCCCCACACCAGCACAATGACAGGAGGAAAAGAATCAGAGTGGGGAGGGAGTGGAAGCACAGGACTGCTAAATAACCAGCCCTGGTGATCTGCACCGGAACACAGATACACATCGCATGGTGTACTGGAGATTAGAGAAATGGAAGGGCAGGATCCAAGACAGAGACTGCAAGCGGGTCCCCAAAGCCAGCTCCCCTGGGACAAAATAAAAGTGGGTGCTTTATTAAAAGTCTTAAAGAGACAAGGGCACAACAGTGGAACAAAATCGTCCCAGTGCAATCTTGAGGAACTTCGGGCCCCCTAACCAGCTGCCCAGTAAAGCAGCCCCAAAGCCCCTGACAGGGATAAACAGCCTGCAATTCATTCCCCCCGGCCAGTGCTGCAACTGATCTGCCACAGCTGCAGAACAGAGGGAGAGCAGTACCGTCAACAACAACCACGCAGAATCTCCTCCCTGCAGGCGGGCAGCTAACCAGGAAGTGCTGCAGAAGCCAGAGCAAGGCCTGAAAGGCACCAAGGGGTGCAGAATGCAGCCGATGTGGCTGCAAACCCCTGAAGTGCTCTAGGCTAACCTGAGGGCGGCCCGATCCACAGCAGTTTAGGGGATTATCCCAGAGACTGCCTCCCAGTGTGCGGGTAACTGCTACAGGCTGCAGAGAAGGGCAAGGAGAACAACAAGCAGGAAGGGACTTTGTTCTCCCAGCTGACACACGTGGCACCTGCCTTTGACCACTTCTATCACCATGAAAAGACATAAGAATATGGTCCAGTCGAAGATCACCCAGACAATCCCAGAGAGAGTGCCTGGTGGGATAGATTTAAACAATCTCCCTGAAAAAGAATTCAGAATAAAAGACATAACCAAGCTGATGGATTTACAGAGAAATATGCAAGAGCTAAGGGAGGAAGTCAGGAGGGACATTACAGAAATGAAATGATTGATGGGCTTAAGAGCAGACTGGACAAAGTGCAAGAGACTGTTAATGGAATACAAATCAGAGAACAGGAGTACAGAGAAGCTGAGACAGAGAGGGATAAAAGGATCTCTAGGAATGAAAGAATATTAAGAGAACTGTGTGACCAATCCAAATGAAACAATATTTGCATTACAGGGGTACCAGAAGAAGAAGAGAGAGAAAAAGAGATAGAAAGAAAACTTCCCCAAGCTGGGAAAGGAAATAGTTTCTCAGACCATGGAAGCGACAGATCTCCCAACACAAGGGACCCAGGGAGGACAACACCAAGACACATAATAATTAAAATGGCAAAGATCAAAGACAAGGACAGAGTATTAAAGGCAGCCAGAGAGAAAAAAGATCACCTACAAAGGAAAACCCATCAGGCTATCATCAGACTTCTCAACAGTAATGTTACAGGCCAGAGGAAAATGGCATGATATATTTAACTCAATGAAACAGAAGGCCCTTGAGCCAAGAATACTGTATCCAGCATGATTATAATTTAAATTTGAGGGAAGGATTAAACAATTCCCAGACAAGTGAAACTTGAGGAAATTTGCCTCCCACAAACCACCTCTACAGGATATCTTAAAGGGAATGCACTACATGGAAGCACTCCTAAGGCTAAAAAGATGTCACCACAGAAAATAAATTTATAGCAAAGAAAGCAGAACATCCAAATACTAACTAAAGGGAAAAATAAAATCAACTATCAACAAAAACAGTCAAAGGAATGCAAAAGAGCACAGAATAAAACACCTAATATATAAAGAATGGAGGAGGAAGAATAAGAAGGGAGAGAAATAAAAAATCATCAGACTGTGTATATAATACCTTAAGAAGAGAGTTAGGTTGGATTGTTAGATAGTAAAGAATCTACCCTTGAACCTTTGGTAACCACGAACCTAAAGTGGCAATGGCAATAAGTACATATCTATTGATAATCACCCTAAATGTAAATGGACTGAATGCACCAATCAAAAGACACAGAGTAATAGAATAAACAAAAAGCAAGACCCATCTATATGCTTCTCAAAAGAGACTCACCTCAAACCCAAAGATATACACAGACTAAAAGGGAAGGGATGGAAAAAGATATTTCATGTATTGTGCCCAAGTCATGAGTCCCAAGACACCACCAAGGAGCCGATTCCAATGCAAACACAAAAGGGTCCTTTATTTCAAGCTCGACCTCAGACCCACAACCTTCACTGATGCAGTGGGTCAGGAATGTGAGCCCTGAGCCCTGGGCAGACAAAGCTTTTATGCATTACAAGGTGCAGGAAGAAAGGAAATTGCAACTGGCCTCTGCTGATTGGATTATTTAAAGTAAGGGTGGCTTGTACATTCTTTATTGGTTGAGTCTGGCTGGTGCAAAGCTGCTGGCTGATGCAACATGTAAGGTATGTTATCTCTAAGGGACAGGAGCGTCTGGACCTTGAGAGTCTGGACCTTGAGGTCATTGCTAGGGAACTGTCTGGGGTGAGGGTCACTGGAACAATGGGTGGTTTTTCCAGTAACTGGAACAAAGTTTTCTTAGAACTAGGTTGGGGTTGAGGCCTCCTTCTTGAGATGGCCTTTTCAAAATGGAGTTTCTCTTGCTCTCACACATGCAACCAACAGGGAGAAAAAAGCAGGTGTTGCAGAACTTGTATCAGACAAAATAGACTTCAAAACAAAGAAAGTAGCAAGAGATAAAGAACGACATTACATAATGATAAAGGGGTCAGTCCAACAAGAGGATATAAGCATTTTACATATATATGCACACAACACATGAGCACCAACATATGTGAAACAAATACTAATAGAATTAAAGGAGGAAATGGAAAGCAATGCATTCATTTTAGGAGATGTAAACACACAACTCACTCTAAAGGACAGATCAACAAGACAGAAAATAAGTAAAGACACAGAGGCACTGAGCAACACACTAGAACAGATGGACCTAACAGACATCTACAGAAATCTACACTCAAAAGCAACAGGATAAACATTCTTCTCAAGTGCACATGGAACATTTTCCAGAATAGACCACATACTAGCACACAAAAAGAACCTCAGTAAATTCAGAAATACTGAAATTCTACCTACAAACTTGTCAGATCACAAAGGTATAAAACTAGAAATAAATTGTACAAAAAAAAAAAGGCTCACAAATATATGGAGGTTTCACAGCATGATCCTAAATAATCAATGAATCAACAAACAAATTAAAACAGAGATCAAACAATATGTGGAGACAAATGACAACAACAACACAAAGCCTTAAGTTCTGCAGGACCCAGAAAAGGCTGTTCTAAGAGGAAAGTATACTGCAATCCAGGCCTATTTAAAGAAGGAAGACCAAACCCAAATGAATAAAGTCACAATTATTGAAATTGGAAAAAGAAGAACAAAGGAGGCCCAAAGTCACCAGAAGGAGGGACATAATAAAGATTAGAGAATAAATAAATAAATTTGAGAAGAATAAAACAATATAAAAAATCAAAGAAACCAAGAGCTGATTCTCTGAAAAAATAAACAAAATAAATAAACCCCAAGACAGAATTATCAAGAAAAAAAGAGAATCTACACACATAAACAGAATCAGAAATGAGAAAGGAAAAATCACTAAGGATACCACAGACAAACAAAGAATTATGAGATTACAATGAAAATCTATATGCTAACAAGCTGGAAAACCTAGAATAAACGGACAACTTCTTAGAAAAATACAACCTTCCAAGACTGACCAAGGAAGAAACAGAAAACCTAAACAGACCAATCAGCAGCAGCGAAATTGAATCTGTAATCAGAAAACTATCCAAGAACAAAACCCCCGGGCCAGATGGATTCACTGCTGAATTTTATCAGTCATATAGGGAGGAGAAATAACACCCATTCTCATTAAAGTGTTACAAAAAATAGAAGAGGAGGGAATACTTCCAAACTCATTCTATGAAGCCAGCATCACTCTAATACCAAAACCAGGCAAAGACCCCACCAAAAAAGAAAATTACAGACCAATATCCCTGATCAACGTAGATGTAAAAATATTCAACAAAATATTAGCAAACCGAATTCAAAAATACGGCAAGAGGATCATACACCATGATCAGGTGGAATTCATCTCAGGGGTGAAACGTGGTACAACATTTGAAAATCCATCAACATCATCCACCACATCAACAAAAAGAACAAAAACCACATGATCATCTCCATAGATGCTGAAAAAGCATTTGACAAAATTCAACATCCATTCACAATAAAAACACTCAATAAAATGGGTATAGAGGGAAAGTACCTCAACATAATAAAGGCCATATATGACAAACCCACAGCCAACATCATACTTAACAGTGAGAAGCTGAAACCTTTTCGTCGAAGATCAGGAACAAGACAGGAATGCCCACTCTCCCCACTGTTATTCAACATATTATTGAAGATCCTAGCCACGGAAATAAGACAAAATATTAATACAAGGCATCCAGATTGGTAAAGAAGAAGTTAAATTGTCACTATTTGCAGATGACATAATATTGTACATACAAAACCCTAAATACTCCACTCCAAAACTATTAGAACTAATATCTGAATTCAGCAAAATTGCAGCATACAAAATCAATACACAGAAATCTCTTGCTATCCTATACACTAATGATGAGCTAACAGAAAGAGAAATCAGGAAAACAATTCCATTCACAACTGCATCAAAAAGAATAAAATACCTAGGATAAACCTAACAAAGGAAGTGAAAGACCTATACCCTGACAACTACAAGACACTCTTAAGAGAAATTAATGAGGACACTAACAAATGGAAATTCATCCCATGCTCTTGGTTAGGAAGAATAAATATTGTTAAAATGTCTATATTACCTAAAGCAATCTACAGATTCAATGCAATCCCTATCAAAATACCAACAGCATTCTTCAGTGAACTGAAACAAATAATTCTAAAATTCATATGGAACCACAAAAGACCCTGAATAGCCAAAGCTATCCTGAGAAGGAAGAATACAGCAGGGGGAATTATGCTCCCTGACTTCAAGCTCTACTACAAAGCCACAGTAATCAAGACAATTTGGTACTGGCACAAGAACAGACCTACAGACCAGTGGAACAGAATAGAGTCCAGACATTAACTCAAACGTATACGGTCAATTAATATATGATAAAGGCACCATGGATATACAATGGGGAAATGACAGCCTCTTCAGCAGCTCGTGTTGGCAAAACTGGGCAGCCACATGTAAGAAAATGAAACTGTATTACTCTCTAACCCCATACACAAAAGTAAATTCAAAATGGAACAAAGACCTGAATATAAGTCATAAAACCATAAAACTCTTAGAGAAAAACACAGGCAAAAATCTCTTGGACATAAACATGAGCAACTTCTTCATGAACATATTCCCTGGGCAAGGAAAACAAAAGCAAAAATGAACAAGTGGGACTATATCAAGCTGAAAAGCTTCTGTACAGAAAAGGACACCATCAACAGAACAAAAAGGCATCCTACAGTATGGGAGAATATATTCATAAATGACATATCTGATAAGATGTTGACATCCAAAATATATAAAGAGCTCACACACGTCAACAAACAAAAAGCAAATAATCCAAGTAAGAAATGGACAGAGGATCTGAATAGACAATTCTCCAAAGAAGAAGTTCAGATGGCCAACACATATGAAAAGATGCTCCACATCACTTATCACCAGAGAAATGCAAATTAAAACCACAATGAGATATCACCTCACACCAGTTAGGATGGCTAACATCCAAAACACAAAAAACAACAAATGTTGGTGAGGATGTGGAGAAAGGGGAACCCTTCTACACTGCTGGTGGGAATGCAAATTAGTTCAACCTCTGTGTAAAGCAGTATGGAGGTTCCTCAAAAAAACTCGAAATAGAAATACCGTTTGACCCAGGAATCCCACACCTAGGAATTTACCCTAAGAATGCAGCAGCCCAGTTTGAAAAAGACATATGCACCCCTATGTTTTTTGCAGCGCTATTTACAATAGCCAAGAAATGGAAGCAACCTAAGTGTCCATCAGTAGATGAATGGATAAAGAAGAGGTGGAATATTATTCAGCCATAAGAAGAAAACAAATCCAGACATTTGCAACAACATTGATGGAGCTAGAGGGTATTATGCTCAGTGAAATAAGCCAAGTGGAAAAACACAAGTATCAAATGATTTCACTCATATGTGGAGCATAAGAACAAAGAAAAAAAACTGAAGGAACAAAACAGCAGTAGACTCACAGAACCCAAGAATGAACTAATAGTTACCAAAGGGAAAGGGACTTGGAAAAATGGGTGGGAAGGGAGGGACAAGGGAAAAAGGGGCATTACTATTAGCAGACATAATGTGTGTGGGGGCACAGGGAGGGCTGTACAACTTAGAAAAGACAAGTAGTGATTCTATAGCATCTCACTACACTGATGGACAGTCACTGTTATCAGGTATGTGGGGGGGACTTGATGACATGCGGAATCTAGTAACCGTAATGTTGTACATGTAACTGTAGATTAATAATACGAAAAAAAAACCTCTTAGCATATAGAATCCAAAAACAACTACTATCTCTATATTCAATTTCAGTTTAAATCATTAATATGGTATGCTTCTTGAAAGGAGTTTGCCAGCATTTTTTTCCTTATATGCTTATAAGATAGTCAATAACACAGTAGGATTCTTCTAAATATTTTGTAATAAATGAGTGAAGTCTACAAATTGATATAGAAATCTTTACATCCTTAATTATTTTATTAGGGTAGTTTATTATGAGTCTTTCTAAGATTTACTATTTTTTCCATAGCTCTTTACTGTCAACTTTGTCAAGTGAATATATGGTAAATTTACATTTGGAAATATACAAAGCATCTGTTACAGACATGATAGTAAAGTAGAATGAGTCTCTGTAAGACTGGTTTTTTGGCTGTTCAGCAAATGACATAAAGAAGTCATATGTATTATCAAATTAAAAAGTAATGGTGTAGTCAGGCAATTCAAGATGGTGGTGTGAGAGGTTAGACAGAGAACTCCTCCCAAAACCACATATATTATGAAAATATAGTTAATACAACTAATCCTGAAAGAGCAACAGGAAAGACCACACCAGACTGCATATACCCGGGGAACAGAGCAAACCCCATGAAACAGGGTAATGCAACAAAGCCTTGATCCAGTGGGACCCAAGCCCTTCCCCTATCCTAGCTCACATGCAGAAGGAAGAAAAATGGGGCCTGGAGGGGATGGGAGCCTAGTACTGCTCAACAACCAGCACTGGTGGTCTGCTATGGGAGCACAAACCTACATTGCATGGTGCTCTGGAGATTAGCAGGGTTAGAAAGCTAAAACAGGTGGAATACTTAGACAGACCGAGATTCCAGCCATTTGTGGAGGACAGGAATCCACATCCTGCTGCTCTGGAACAAAGGAAAGGTGGGCATTCCGGGAGGCCTCCTAGCAGTGACAGTGCTGTTGTAGGGGCGGGGTTTGCACAGAGCTTGATGCACTGGAGAAGCGATAGGTGGAAAAGGTTGTCTGGGCAAGCTCTGCCAACCAGTTTGGGGATTTTCAGGAGCTTCAGGCGCTCCATCCCCCTGGCTGGCTACTCATCTACAAAGCCTCCCACTGTGATACGCAGCCTGCTGTGATTTCCTCCTGGCCTGCCGGCACCAGCTTGCAAACCCGCAGTCCATGCCCTGGCGACAGGCCAGCCAGAGGGAGTCCCCGCCTATGGCAGCTACAGACGCAAAGCACAGAGGCTGACTCCTATGTGCTGGCCCACTGGTTCTGACAGTGGAGACAGGCACTGCAGCCAGAAGAAGGAAAAAACTCTTTCCTTCCCTCAGGCACCAGCGCCGCTTGCCTGCAGACTTTGACATCACTCCAGGGTCTGAGCTGCTCCAGAGACGAGAGCTTCTGGGCACTAGAGTGAGACACATACAAATATGAAACATCAAAAGAACCTGGTTCAAACGAAAATCTCAGACACAACAGAAAAAGGGCCAAATGAAACTGAACTCATCAATCTTCCTGAGGGTTCAAAATGAAAATCATAAACATGGTCATGGAGGTACAGAAAAATATTCAAGAACTAAGGGATGAATGTAGGATGGATATTCAATCATTAAGAAGTACCATATTTGAAATGAAACATACAATGGAGGGATTTAAAAGCAGATTAGATATAGTAGAAGAGATGGTAAATGGAATAGAAATTAGAGAAGATGAATACAAAGAAGTTGAGGCACAGAGAGAAAAAAGGATATTTAAGAATGAAAGAATATTGAGAACTGTGTGACCAATCCAAATGGAAAAACACTTGCATTATATGGGTACCAGAAAAGAAAAGAAAGAAAAATGGATAGAAATTGTCTCTGAGGAGGTAATTGCTTAATAATTCCCCAATCTTGGGAAGGAGATAGTCTCTCAAGCCATGGAGGTGCACAGATCTCCCAACACAAGGGACCCAAGGAAAACAACATCAAGACATATAATAATTAAAATGGCAAAGATCAAGGATAAGGACAGACTTTTAAAAGCAGCTAGAGAGAGAAAAAAGGTCACAAACAAAGGAAAACCCATCAGGCTATCATCAGACTTCTCAAAACAGAAACCTTACAGGCCAGAAAGGAGTGGCATGATATATTTAATGCAATGAAACAGAAGGGCCTTGAACCAAGAATACTCTACCCAGCAAGGTTATCATTTAAATTTGAAGTAAGGATTAAGCAATTTTCAGATAAGCAAAAGCTGAGACAATTTACCTCCCACAAAACATCTCTACAGTGCATTTTGGAGGGACTCCTATAGATGGAAGTATTCCTAATTCTAAATAACTGTCACCAGGAGAAATAAACCACAGCAAAGTAAAACAATTACTAAGCAGATGAAAAATCAAATCAATTACTGTCAAAGTCAATCAAGAGATAGACAGAGTAGAGAATATTATTCCTAACATATAAATAATGGAGGAGGAAGAAAAAGGAGGAAAAAGAACTTTTAGGTTGTGTTTGTAATAGCATACTAAGTGTGTTAAATTAGACTGTTAGATAGTAAGGGAATTACCTTTGAACCTTTAGTAACCACGAATCTAACGCCTGCAATGTCAAAAAGTACATACCTATCATTAATCACCTGAAATATAAATGGTCAGAATGCACCAATCAAAAGACATAGAGTCACTGAATGGACAAAAATACAAGTCCCATCTATATGGTGCCTACAAGAGAGTCACTTCAAACCCAAAGATATATACAGACTGAAAGGAAAGGGATGGATAAAGATATTTCATGCAACTAATAGGTAGAAAAAGGCAGGAGTTGAAGTACTTGTATCAGACAAAATAGACTTCAAAACAAAGAAAGTCACAAGAGACAAAGAAGGACATTACACATGATAAATAATAAAGGGGTCAGTTCAACAAGAGGATATAATTATTATAAATATCTATGCACCCAACAAAGGAGCACCTACATATGTGAAACAAATACTAACAGATTTAAAGGGGGAAATAGAATGCAATACATTCATTTTAGGAGAATTCAACACACCACTTGGTCCAAAGGACAGATCAACCATACAGAAAATAAGTAAGGAGACAGAGGCACTGAACAACATATTAGAACAGATGGATATAACCAACATGTACAGAACATTCCATCCAAAAGAAATAAAAGGCATCCAGATTGGCAAGGAAGAAATTAAACAGTCCCTGTTTGCAGATGACTTGGTATTGTACATAAGAAACCCTAAAGAATCCACTCCAAAACTACTAGATCTAGTATCTGAATTCAGCAAAGTTGCAGGATATGAAATTAATACATAGAAATCTGTTGCATTCTTATACACTAATGATGAACTAGCACAAAGACAAATCAGGAAAACAATTCCATTCTCAATTGCATCAAAAAGAATAAAATACCTAGGACTAAACCTAACGAATGAAGTGAAAGACCTATAGTCTGGAAACTACAAGACACTCATGATAGAAATTAAAGAAGTTACCAGTAATTGGAATACATCCCATGCTCATGGATAGGAAGAATTAATATTGTCAAAATGGCCATCCTGCATAAAGCAATCTACAAATTCAATGCAATCCCTATCAAAATATGAACAGCATTATTCAATGAACTAGAGCAAATAGTTCTAAAATTCGTATGGAACCAAAAAAGACCCTGAATAGCCAAAGGAATCCTGAGTACAAAGAATAAAGTGGGGCTGATTATGTTCCCCAACTTCAAGCTATAGTCCAAAGCCACAGTAGTCAAGACAATTTGGTATTGGCACAAGAACAGACCCATATACCAATGGAACAGATAGGAGAGTTTTGATATAAACCCAACCATATATGATCAATTAATATATGATAAAGGAGTCATGGAAATATAATGGGGAAATGACAGCCTCTTCAACAGCTGGTGTTGGCAAAACCGGACATGCAAGAGAATGAAACTGGATTATTGTCTAACCCTATACACAAAAGTAAACTCAAAATGGATCAAAGACGTGAATGTAAGTCATGAAACAATAAAACTCTTAGAAGAAAACACTGGCAAAAGTCTCTTAAATATGAACATCAGCAACTTTTCTCTGAATGCATCTCCACAGGAAAGGAAACAAAATAAAAAATGAACAAATAAGACTATATCATGCTAAAAAGCTTCTGTATTACAAAGGACACCATCAGCTGAACAAAAATACATCCTAGAATATGGGAGAATATATTTGTAAATGAAATACCCAACAAGGGGTTAACATCAAAAATATATAAAGAACTGACCTGCCTCAACACCCAAAAAGAAATAACCCTATTAAAAAATGAGCAGAAGATATCAACCGACATTTCTCCAAAGAAGAAATTCACATGGCCAACAGGTACATGAAAATGTGCTCCACTTCACTGATTATCAGGGAAATGCAAATTAAAACCACAATGAGATAGCACCTCACACCAGTTAGGATGGCCAACATTGAAAAGACTAGGAACAACAAATGCTGGCAAGGATGCAGAGAAAGGAGAACCCTCCTACACTGTTGGTGGGAAGGTGAAATATTTCAACCATTGTGAAAAGCAGTATTGAGGTTCCTCAAAAAACTAAAAATATAAATACCATTTGACTTAGGAATTCCACTCTTGGAATTCACCCTAAGAATACAGCATCCCAGTTTCAAAAAGACATATGTACCCCTATGTTTACCGCAGCACTATTTACAATAGCCAAGAAATGGAAGCAACCTAAGTGTCCATCAGTAGATAAATGGATAAAGAAGAGGTGGTACATATACACAATGGAATACTATTCAGCCATAAGAAGGAAAAAAATCCTATCATTTGCAACAACATGGATGGAGTTAGAGGGTATTATGCTCAGTGAAATAAGCCAGGCATAGAAAGACAAGTATCAAATGATTTCCCTCATTTGTGGAGTATAACAATGAAGCAATACTGAAGGAAAAAAACAGCAGCAGACTCACAGACTCCAAAAGGGACTAGTGGTTACCAAAGGGGAGTGGTGTGGGATGGTGGGTCAGGAGGGAGGGATATGGGGATTGAGGGGTATTATGTTTAGTACATATGGTGTGAGGCGTCACAGGGAAAACAGTGTAGCACAGAGAAGACAAGTAGTGACTCTATAGCATCTTACTCTGCTGATGGACAGTGACTGTAATAGGGTATGTGGTGGGCACTTGGTAATGGGGGGAATCTAGTAACCACAATGTTGCTCATGTGATTGTATATTAATGATGCCAAAAAAAAAGTAATTGTGTAATGCCTGAAATAAAATTTACTTCCACAGAACCAAGAAATATTTAAGAATTAGGTATTCCCTATAACTAATCTAAATTTGAGAATTTTATATATTGGAAAAACTTTATGATTGCTGATTCACAATTTTATTTAAAAATAGATGATAGGTGATCATCAATGTAATGATTCAATTAAAATGCTACCAAAATTGTAGTTTTTAGTTACAATAATAAGTCTATACAATTTAATTAGACATCAAAGAAGACAACAGTGCAGATTCCAAGCTCCATTTTTTTCAAACTATATTGTCAAGATGAGATATTAATACAACTGAGCCATGTGGCAGAATATCTGCTTATACTGCACTATGCAAGTATGTGACTGCCCATTTCTTAAATTTTTAAAGAAAGTAAGCTTACATTTTGAATATATTTCCTCATAAGGATTTTGCCATGTAAAAGGACAAATTAATCAATCAAGACTTTGTGTTAGTTAGTCTCAAGTTTCTTTGTCAATACCTAGATAATTAGGTGACCAATGAGTAATAGTTTTCAAAAACTTATATTTGAACCTGGAAGGATGAGGTGTCTAATAAAAGAAAATAACTTCATCACTTTGTAATTCTATGTATTCATCATTGGGGTTGCAGATTATTGGCCTACATACTTATTACAAATAAAGGAAATACATTCATCTTAAATAGTCTTTCAGTGGGTTCCATATGAGGCAAATTATTTTATATTTTCAGGTACTTTTCTATTTAAAAATAATACCACACAATTCTGTTCTTAAACACTGAGACAATGATTGGAGATTAAGGGATTTTTAAGGTGTGATAAAATACTGAGAAAAATCTGCATTAACTGGAAATCACTAAGAACTAAGAGTATGCTCCTGCTTCTCAGTAGACTATCATAACTGCAATTTATTCATTAGCCAAAGTAAAAATGTGTTTTTTTAAAGATTCTTACTTAAAATATGGATTTTATCACTGAAGTTTCAAGAGTTTGCATACTGTTGTCTCTTGTGAGAGAAAACCCTGAGCAATAATAACTAAGTGAAAATATCACTCAGAGCAATATTTTGAAGCCAATAATGCAAATTATGAATGAATATGACCAAACTGTTTTTGCAACTCAAAGGAGAAAATTCTTGGCTCACAGCAATGCAATGAAAAATATAATTAAAAAGCAAATTAATTGCTTGAAGCATCCTTTTAAGAAAGTTGAAAATTGCCTTGATAAGTGAATTTTATAAAAAGATGAATACTTGGTAAAATCCTGTAAGTAGATATCTGTCACGTGTCAGAAGGCAGTCAGGATCCAAAACCCATCACTTTAGGACACTACTTTTAAGTGTACAAATGGGTAATTTAAAAATGCCCAAAACGTGCTTCAGAAAATAAAGACTAAGATTAGGCTAATCTTTACAATAAGAGGCAACAATGGTATAAGTCACTAAGACTTCTTATCCAGTTCTATTTATTTTAGTGATATTGGTGACTTAAAAAGTGGATAATTAATGTAGTGCTTGATTAGCAGAAACAAATCTTAAAGAAAAGAAAAAAGTTACTCAGAGAATACTGAATTAATAAGAAATGTTAATGGTTATATAGATAGTTACCAACTTAGTGTGCAAAAAGTACTAATTGTGCAAAAAGTATTAATAATATTTCAACCCTCCTTCCATTCTATTCTTTTTTTTCTCTATTATGAATGATATTAAGGAGAGGAAGTTTAAAAGACCCATGCCTTAGATATTTGATTTTCTAGCATTTTAAAGGAGAGTAAAATGTTTCTAAGATATTCCAAATAAATTTAAATTCAAATCACTTAAATGTTTAAGATAAAGTCATAATGTTTAACCTTTTGAAAAGAACGGTAACATATGCCGTACACTGAATTTGAATGATTTGAGAATAACTTCACTCTTTCATTTAATATTCAGCACATACACGTAAATTGTGATTATTCCAATTTTAAACTTGCAGAGGTAAGGCTCGGAGAGGATAAATAAATTGACCTAACTATCCTCTAATAATATCAAGATTTATTCTCCCTTGCCCAGCAGCCAAACTAATCCTTGCTCTATTATATAAGACTGATTTCTCTGGTGGGGTGGGTATCACAATTCCAGATTTACTTAGAAATTTGTTGGTGGCTGCTTTTCCATTATTTGGTACAGAATTATATTTGTTGTAAGTCCACACACGGGAAGATACCATGAGTTTACAGAGATACAGATAACGCTAGACAAGTGTGCAATATTCTCACTAACATTTGAGGGTAATAAAAGTGTTGCATATCCAGGAATGTTTGTGTTATTCATACAGAGAAAGAAAATGTCTTCAATTCCTTGTACATGTGATTCCTGAGTGACCTCAATGAAACTATTTTAGCTCAGAGTGTCAGCAAGCGAATTAATTTAGAAAGGTTTTCCTGAGGGTGGATTCCCTGATTCATGCTAGGAGCTAAAGAACAGTATAGTGATTGTGCTACCTGCCTCCACACATCTGAAGACAGTATGATGTGGGCCTTATAAGTGATGAAAAAGATGAACTGTATTTGAATGTTTAGTTCTAAATGAATTTCTAAACCAACTTCCCATCTGATGTAGTATTGGTAAGCTGAATTTATATACCTAGCATATGTTCATCTGTGTGTGTGTGTGTATGTGTGATATATATGTGTATATATAGTATATAATACATGTTATATATTTATATATATACATAAAATATATGATATGCATTATGTATGTGTATGTGTATGTATTATTCATTGTCTAGAATGCAAGGAACAAATGCTTTGTCTGGTGGGGTTTGAGCAGTGCAAGCTGTATCTCAGAGTTTGCGAGGTAGAAGACAAATGAACATACCCTAAAGGCATTAGGATGACCTCATTTGTTCTCAACAGCCTACATTTGCAAAGCAACTGGTAAGGAAGGTACACTGCCAAAGTTATAGCCTGGTTTATTAAAAGGTAAGTTTGTGACAAAAAATTTCCATTAAAGACTAAAAATAGCCAATGTTTAAATATTTTTAGAGATTTCAATATCCATGGGGGTTCGATTTAGCTGTGTAAATAAGGTACACTATTTGTTGCATTTTCTTCTATCATGCATCTGGAGTTAGATTTAAGTACTTAGATTATTCATTCTTTTAAATGATCACATTTAAAAATAAATACTAATTTCCCAAAGTTTTCTGTTGATTGCTCTCATATAAAGGAGTGTCTACTAGTAGATTTTTTAAATATATACTCATAGAGCACGTGAATGATGAAGTCACAAGTATTCCTATTGCTTATACTGGAAATATGTATGCAGATTCTGTCATTCAAATTCTCCTTTTACTTTATCATATTTCACAGAACTTTATATCCAAAGGGGAAAGAGAAATTTGCAAATATTTCTATTCGATGAATAAACATATGAACAATCCTCACAGCACTTTGCAGATTGTGCTAAGGCAGCAGACTGGCAAGAATGCAAAGGCTCCAAATGCTTTTGTTGGTCTATTTGTTTTGCATCTGCCAGCTTGTGTGCATTCTAATTTCTGACACCTGCTTCTCCATTTCATTTTGCAAAAATCCACCTAATTTTTAAATGAGAGGAAAGTAAACTTTAATATTTGAGGAAAATACATTATATGGAAAAAGAAAACCCTTTGGCATTGTGTCAAAATCCAAAACTTTTCATTCAAAAGAATTATATAAAAAGCCATATTAAGTCTACACCTGAGGAATGCTGCCTACCTACTGAAACTAAGAATTCATGTTATATAAATTGTTAGGGATTTTATTTTACATCTAGTTAACTAATCAAGAATATTTGATTACTTTTAGGATCACAGAGTATCCTAAAACTATTGGAAAGGGGGGAAATTTTTTTTTTTTTGTGGCTAAAGAAAGGTTGCCAGCTATTTGTTCACTAACAAATATTTACTTTGGCAGACACTATTCTAGCCACCTGAATTATATCAGTAAACAAAGTAAATATGTTTCACGGAGCTTGCATTATTGAAATACAAAAATGGCAAGATAATAGGACAGGGTGAGTAATCACATGTCCCATTTGCTTGTGATAGTTCCAATAGATGTCTGTTGTCAAGGCTTGTTGTTAGTAGCAACCTCTTCCAGTTTTCAAGTGTTAGATAATACATGGTCACCTTATTAAAATAAATGAGAATTAAGTAAGTTATGTAGAATGTTAGGTGATAAATGCTCTAGAAAAAGATAATGTGAGGCGGTAGGTTTTGGAGTGTGGGAGACAGTGGAGGGGGACTGCATCTACTAGGAATGTCAGGTAGGCCTCATTGCAGATTGCAACTCAGCAGACAATGGGATGGCTGCAATGTTTACCCAGAAGTAGGGCAGAAGGAAATATCACTGCCAATATCTTAAAGTGAACATGGGCCTTAGGTTGCAAGGCCAACATAGCTGGAACAGATATTATGGTGCCCATGAAGAAAAGAGAGTTGGATCATGTATATATTTGTAGGTAATTCGAAGGGTTTTATATCTTTAAGAAAATTGAGGAAATAAACTAGATTTCTTTTTCAACAAAGAAGTGACAAAAGAATCCTACTAACTATGACTATTGGTAGAAAAGATTAGAGAAGGAAAGAATGGAAAAGGGAGACCTGTTTGGGTGATCTTGTTTTTCCTATTTCACTGGTCAAAATTTTTGATACAGTCAATTGGTTTAGTAATAGTGGTATCATTGGTATTTTTACCATTTATAAGAAATGCTTTTATATTTTCACCAAAGAGTACCATGCTTGTCCTGTCCTTCCTATTACTATTTTGCTTAGTTTTTTGTTTTTATTTTTGTTCCATATGGAGGACATTATCAAATGCTTTCTTTGGAATCTTTTTATGTGTTTAGTTTTTCTTCCCTTTAATATATCAATGTGATGAATCAAATATGTATGTTTGCATGCAGGTGTTTATGTATATAGTATCCTTTAAATACATTTTGCATGCATTTTTTGGCATTTTTACATGCATTTTGTGAAATATTTTGGCTATAATATTCATTTCTATTATCATATTTGTTTTATTTTGCAATCATGAGGAGACTAGATTCACAATTAAGTAATAAGTATTTCCACTTTTTGTGGAATTATCTTACTTGGAATATGTGATACAACTTATCTGTAAAACTGTATTTTGTATTTTGTTTTTAGTATAGTTTTTCAATATTAACTCATTAAGTTTCCATGAGTCTATTTTCTTAAGTTACATTTTTAATGCTTTCTTTCTTTAGTCTGAATTATTAAATGTATTGAATATGTTGGCAAAATAGTGTTGTTAATATTTCTTACTTTTTCGTAAGTACATGCTAGTCTGTGACTATCTTCTCTTTTTTTCTAACATTGTCCCTGGGCATGTTTTTTTCTCCATTAAGGGGAGAGGGAAATATTACCAAAGTTCTTCAGTTCTCTTTTTAGTTTAATATTTTAGTCTTTAAATGTTTGGCTGCAATAAATGCTTTCATAGTCCCTCTCACTTTAATTCTGTATTCTCTTTAATTAATTTCTTCTCTGGCTTTAACCGTTTACTTTCTTTGATTGTCCAGTAGTTTTTTGTCTTTTCAGGTATAATCAGTTATGTCTTTGGATTTCAGCCTTTTATTTTTTTTTAATTGAAGTATCATTGACATATAATCTTATATTGGTTTCAAATGTAAAACACAGTGGTTCAACAGTTACACATGTTATTAAATCCTTACCCACACTAGTGTTAATATTATCTATCAACACTGAAAGATGTTACAGAATCATTGACTATAATCTCCATGCTGTATTACCTACCTCTTAATAAGTTCATTTAGTTCATAAACAGTTCCTGAATTGACATTTGTTGCATTTTTATAAAGTAGTATTTTCATTATTATTAATTGCTAAATATAGTTCATCTCCTGTTATGATTTCCTCTTTCATATGAGATATTTTAAAATGGCCTTTAAAACTGCTAAAATTGCATAGCATTTTTCATGAAGTATCATATTAATTTTGCACTTAATATTGGCACCTGGTGATATTACAAATGTTTATAAACAAGGCTTCTAAACAATGTTCAACCAGTCAAATCCAGCCCCAACCCTGTTTGTTTATTAGAATCCAGTCATGCCTTTTTGTCTGTATACTTTGTTAGAAATCATTTCCATTTTAATATATCAATTGTTAAAATTCACCAGCATGTTTAACATTTTATTTAATGGATGTTCTTATTCTTAACTTTGATTTTTATTAGGTTCATTATTTTCTCTCTGGAGTATATGTTTAAGAAATTATTTTAATGATAAACTGTTCATTGTATAACCCCACACATTTAGTTATTTAAATCTTAAAATTTTTGTTTTGTATTTTGCATTCATTCTAGTTTCTATTGTTGCCATTAGAATTCAGCTGGTAACCTAATTGGTATTCTTTTGTGCATAATCTCTCCCCTCCCCTGGCTACTTTTAACATATTTTTATTGCTTTTGAGGTTCTGCTGCTCCACCATCATATGACCAAATGGGGATTTCTTTTTCTTTTTCTTTCCGGAATCCATTAGTCTTCACTTAAAGATTTGTGACTTCAAACAATAGTGGAAAATGCTCAATCAATACCTCTTTGTATTCTGCCTCTCTTGCATTTTATCTATTAACTCTAAAAAGACATATGTTGAATTGTCTCATTTTATCTTCTGTATCTCTTGTAAACTCTTTCATGTTCTTCATATCTTTATTTTCTTATGCTGTATGTTGCTATTATTATTCTCTTTTTGACCTATTTTTGTAGCTTTTAATACCTCTCAGATATTTCAAATCTGTTCTTGAATTTATATGCCAAGTTTGTAATCTCAAATATTTTATTTTCACTTCTTAAAGTTTCTATTTTTTCTGAATCTAGTTGGTCAGTTTTGAAGATCTCTTATCTTTGCTGTAATTTCAAATCCATTCTTTTCAACAAAAAAATATATTTGTCTTTTCCATTGTTTTATCCAATTACTGTAATAAGGAGCTTGTTGCTTTATGACCTTATTGCCTTTTTCACTGTAAAATGGTTTCTTTTATCTATGCTAATTTCTGGAGCCCTGTGTTTAAGAATGCTTTCCTTCAGAAATGTGAGTCTGTCATCTGTCTTGAATCATTACTAACTCAGGACCAGTTTAAGCCACCTTCTTGGACTATAGTTTTTTGCGGGACCAAAAGAATACAGTGAATTCAGATCCCAACCTCTACATTTTCTGAAATCTTTTCCTATCATTCCAAGGAGAATGAGGTCTATAAACAAGTGTAGATATAGTCTAGTTCTGTCTGTTGGATATTTAGATTTGTTCAGTTTTTATATATGACATCCCCTGTCAAGGATTTAGCCTTTACTCAGGAGTCTATAATTTGACATTTTACTGTGTGTAGACTCTAAGGTTCGTTTTGTATATTCTGTATGCACAGATAATTAAAACCCAAGACACAGCATCTAGTGATTTTCCAGTGCCCTAAGGCAGCTACCAACTTCAAAGCTTACTTTCTTCTATGAATTCATGCTTTGTCATCACATTTTAGGCTCACACATTTTTCTCACTTTCATGTCTGCTGTAAAATGTGTTGAAAAATAAGTTTTCAAGCTACTTTTTCTGGAGATTTTAGTTTTCTATACTGTGAGTTTTGTTTACATTGCTCAGATTGCCGAATTGCCATAAACATAAGTTCTCCAGCTTCTGTACATTTTCTGAAAATTGAAAATTGCTGAGTTAAGTGATCTGTTAACTTTCTTATCCCATTCATTTTTTCAAGTTTCTGTGACTTTTATCCTCCTTTTTTCATTTTAGTCATTGAGGAATTAACATTTTGTAATGCTGCTATATTAACTCAAGTTCTTATAACTACCAAATTTCTAAGGCTATGTTTTTTTTTATGTTTTTCTTTTAAGGTATCATTGATATACACTCTTATGAAGATTTCATGAGAAAAACAATGTGGTTATTACATTCACCCCCATTATCGAGTCCCCCCACACCCCACTGCAGTCACTGTTCATCAGTATAGTAAGATGCTACGGAGTCCTTATTAGTCATCTCTGAGCTACACTGTCTTCCTCGTGACACCGCACACACCATGTGCACCAATCATGATACCCCACAATCACCTTCTCCCTCCCTCCCCACCTGCCCTCCCCCACCCCTTCCCTTTGATAACCACTAGTCCCTTCTTCAAGTCTTTGAGTCTGCTGCTATTTGTTCCTTTAGTTTTGCTTTGTTGTTATACTTCACGAATGAGGGAAATCACTTGATATTTGTCTTTCTCCGCCTGACTTATGTAACAGCATAATACCCTCCAGCTCCATCCATGTTGTTGCAAATGGTAGGATTTCTTTCTTTCTTATGGCTGAATAGTACCCCATTGTGCATATGTACCAACTCTTCTTTATCCATTCATCTACTGATGGACACTTAGGTTGCTTCTATATCTTGGCTATTGTAAATAGTGCTGCGATAAACATAGGGGTGCATATGTCTTTTTGAATCTGAGAAGTTGTGTTCTTTGGGTAAATTTCTAGAAGAGGAATATCCGGGTTAAATGGTATTTTTAGTTTTAGTTTTTTGAGGAACCTCCATATTGCTTTCACAGTGGTTGAATTATTTTACATTCCCACCAGCAGTGTAGGAGGGTTCCCCTTTCTTTGCAACCTCACCAGCATTTGTTGCCCTAGTCTTTTATATGTTGGCCATCCTAACTGGTGTGAGGTGATATCTCACTGTGGTTTTAATTTGCATTTCCCTGATAATTAGCCATGTACAGCATATTTTCGTGTGCTTGTTGGCCATCTGAATTTCTTCTTTGGAAAAGTGTCTGTTCATATCCTCTGCCCATTTTTTAATAGGGTTATTTGCTCTTTGTGTTGAAGCATGTGAGTTATTTATATATTTTGGATGTAAACCCCTTGTCAGGTATGACATTTACAATATATTCTCCCATACTGTAGGATGCCTTTTTGTTCTGGTGATGGTGTCCTTTGCTGTACAGAAGCTTTTTGGCATGATGTAGTCCTATTTGTTCATTTTTTATTTTGTTTCCGTTGCCTGAGGGGATGCGTTCAGGAAAAAGTTGCTCATGTTTATATTTAAGAGTTTTGCGTATGTTTTCTTCTAAGAGTTTTATGGTTTCATGACTGAAATTCAGGTCTTTGATCCATTTTGAGTTTACTTTTGGGTATGGGGTTAGACAATAATCCAGTTTCATTCTCATGCATGTAGCTATCCAGCTTTGCCAAGACCAGTTGTTGAAGAGGCTAAACTTGTGGTTTTTATATAGTACTCAACACAGAATCAGGAACTCAAGAATCTGAGTGTTTCTGTATAAATTTCTTTCCTCTGGTGTTTTCATGGCAGAACTGTAAGCAAATAGTCGATGTGTAATAAGTTCTTATTATTACTTCAAAACACCCGAATCCTTCTACGTTATTTAAGACAGTACACTTCTTTAACTTTTCAGCTTTCCCAAGATTTATGAAGTTATGGATAATAATGTCTGGTCCAGGCATTTTTACAAATGTTGTAAAGTCACAATTACCACAATTAACTGTTTGCTCTCATTGAACTTTGATAATAAACTGGTTTTCCCCAGAGCAATTTTGTTTCAAGTTATTATAACTGGGAGGCATAGGAGAATGGAATTAAGGGAAAGTAAATTTGACCAGCAAAGGTCATAAATGAAGATCTCTACTTTGAAAGATAGAATAATCACGTGAAAATAAAAGGCTGGAAATGTATTAATGTTATGTCTTAACTTCAAAACTATGCTAGTAGTATCAACTAAGGCTGATACCTCTTTCTAACCCCAAACCACATAAGAATATTGTCAATTTTATAGATTAGTAAAATGAAAGGTTGAAGATATACCTAACTTAACAGATTTTTTAAAAATCTAAAAATGGGAAATGGAGAATATTTTCAGAAAATTTTAGCATTAATTACATCCTTTGGATTGTTAACAGCCAACCAGTGAAAAAAGTATTTTTTTCCTAATTTCCATAAAATGATATAATAATGAACCTCTGAAATAAGAAAAAAATATATGCAAACATAACATTTCAACTAGGACTATGAAAGGCTTGGCAAAACTATGAAAACAGAGCTTTCAATTTAATACTGGGGAAGAATCAGTGATACTTCTATTTCAGGTTCTTGTTGTGTACTGCACACTGCCTTAAAAGTGTAAGACTTTAAGGACACAAATTCCTCTATCCTCTGTACTCTTTCCATTCTGCTAAAATAACTAACTACTTCAGTTTTCTTTTCCAAACTAGTGAATTTACTAAAGGAAGTTTTTCTGTTAAGTTTTCTTCAAAATCTAAAATCTAAAATAAAAGTTTAATAATTAACTAATATTTTCAAATTGTGTTGAAGTAATTAAAGTACAAAACTAAGGGGAGACTAGCCAGTCTTGTATCTGAAACACACGCACACTATATATATAGTGGAATATATAATGCAACCTGGATTCAAAATGTTGGGGAGGATGACATTCTTATTACACTAGATACATGGTAAGGTTATGGACCATACATTGAGGACTATGTGTACATGGGCATGGGAGAATAGGTATCTTTATATCCAAATTTATATTCAGCAACTATTTACTTGTTAGAACAGTTGTGAGCACCAGATAAAATCATGTATATGAAAATTATTTTGTAAACCAGCAAATAAACATTTTTCAGATAGTTGCTACAGCAGAGACAATCACAAGGAATATGTAAATATTAAATTGATCAAAGGAAGTCCAAAATCCTGCTTCAATGTTCATTTTTTCAACGTGCTCCTGAAATTATAAAAACTTGTGTACAGCATTTTTTCAAATATTATTCAGGGTTCTATCAGCTGCAGAGTGCTAGCCAATGGAAAATATGCTGGGCAAATAAAAGTAAGTAAAAATAGATAAAACTCTGTCCTATGGAGCTTATATTCCAGTGTCTGAGCAAGGCATCAATTAGAACAACAAATAAAATAAATTTAAATTATAATTATCTACTACCAGAAATACTTTCCTTAAAGGGAACCTTTGAGGTGAGATTTAAGAGTGAGTAGGGGTTAAATAAGCAAATGTGGTAAGAAGAAAAAAAAAAAAAAAGCTCCATATCAGGAGGGTATTTGGCAATGATGAGGGAAGGACATGGCTTTGGTATCAGGGAAGAAGGGGCATAAGGATATTCTATGATGATGCTGGGTGGCAAATAGGGTCAGTCTTTATCCCTGATGATATATGGCAGGGACCTGGGATAAGCATCATAGTTAATTTTTCCTGCCTATGATTTAAAATGCTGGGATATAAACAGTATAGTAAGAACAGGAAGGATTCCATCTTAAAGCTAAGATTCCATTTTAAAAACCAAGAAGTTAGGAAGTAAGATTCCTAACATATTCCTTAGCACACAGACAATAACTCAATCCACCCTGGTGGAAGGGTGGGTGGTCTTGATTGATATGCTCCCAGAGGGAAGCTGCTATCCAGAAGGGGCACTGACAGATTTCTTGTGTTGTCAATTTTGCAAAATTACCTGGAGGACTGATAATAAAAGAGACTTAATGTCTCTCACCAGAGATAATCATTTTGAGACCACTTTACACGTTTATACTCCAGGCCCTTTGAAAAATGCTTAAAATACAGAAACTCCGGTCTTTCAGTGCACCTCCTCTCTGAGGATGCCCGCACGTTAAAGTCTTCAAGTGTGTACTTTTAAATAAAGCTTTCTCACTGCTCAACTTACTGCATTTTGTCTTTTTGCTATTTAATTTTATTTCCAAGTCTCCATTTTGTCCATGATAAGTAGAGAGGGTCTTCTGAGAGCTCAGATTTGGGGCTGCAAGTTCCCATCCCCTGGGTGACCCAGACAGAACTCCAGTTGCAGGAGCCTGGATGAAAACCTCCGTTCTTTGGGAAGTTCTGAGAACATAATCTCACTCCATCCCATGCTCTGCAGCTCCCCCAAATCCCGGGTGGTAGACAGCTCATCCCCACACAGTGTAGATCAAGTGTATACAGGATTCCAAGGGAACCTGGCTTTAAGAGATGGCAAGGGAATCTGCCCTATAACAAGAAACGTCTAGCAAACTTTTCCTCTGCACCTCTGAGTTTTCCTCCTCTCAGCTGCCTGCAAGGCCACTGCTATTCATTTCTACTCTCACTTTAATGAATTCCTTCCTCACTTACTATGGGTAAAATTGCAATATTTCCACAGTCACTCACCTGGCTTTACTGCATCTCCATACAATGGGTGTTTCCAGGGCGTGGATAAAAGTAGTCCATATCCATATCAATGGGTAATTAAAAGGGTAAGGGAAGGCTTATCTGGACCAGAGAGGTTGTTTGGGGGCCTCTTCTTCTACAGCCAGGTCATAAGAGATACAGGAGAGCAGAAGTGGACTCCTTGTAAGAAATAAACGGGTTTCTCCCACTTTATTTCTCCCTTTGACTGATTTTGGTTTCAAGGTATTTTCTCCTCGGGATTTTTCCCCGGAGTTACACCTACATTCTTCCTGACCTGCTTGAGAATTCTCAGTCAAGAACCCTCCACCATCCAGGTTGAGGTTTCACCTGCCTGAAGCACAGGGAAAGACTTCCCAGATGCAGCTGCCCAGCAACACTGACACAATGGGCAGCTGATGAATAGTTAAAAAGAGTAAAGAAAATCCTTTTTTTTTTTCAGATTGCTCTTCATATTGGAGCAGGGAAGGTAGTAGAAAAGGAATGTATAGTAAAAATGAACCTGTTAAGAAATTATCTCGCCCTAAGGATGCATATGATTTTTCAGTAATTTTGTCTAGTAGTAAAGAAGGGATAGTCTTTTCTATACTTGCTAATTCTAATCTCAACAGGAATATGGATCACCCTCCATTACCTGGAAAGTGGGAGAATTGGTTCTTCATCTCAGCTTCATCTTGTTCCATGGATATATGTATCCCACCAGCAGCTCAAGCACAGGGAATGCTGATATTGGTCCAGGATACAGCACATAACTGCACTTCAAATTCTTCTGTTGGCAACTGGATGTGACAGTGTGAAAACCAAAACTTACACTGACTAACCATGTACTACAGGTAAACTCAAACTTGGATCTATTTGTCAGTAAACAGATCCCTTGAAGGCAGGCATAGCCCTTATATTAGGCTCTTAATAAGTGATTATGGAAATAATTATTTATCTATCAAATGTATTCAATGTACACTACATTTTTCCACAAAAGAACAAAAAGCCACATAGGTTCATACACATTTTTGCACATCTCGAGGGAATTTCAGCCCTGTTTTATGATCTATAGCCTCAGATTCAAAGCATCAGTTTTTAAATCCAAATCCAGTTTTTATCTTCATATTAGATACATATAGGCATTAGAGTAGTGTTATCTCTATTGCATGGCTCAGAAATTATTAGCCAGATTATATTTTTAGCAGATTTGATAATAGAACTATTCAGACTAAAAGAAATTAGCTGAGAAACCTGAGAATATGTTGAAATTTTATACTTTAAGATTATTCTACTGAAAATATTTTCCTTGACTGATATAACATATGTTGTCCTAAAATATTCTTTAAAATGAATATAACATAATCTCCTCCTCCAATATTTACAGAATTTAGAAAAGGCTACATATTGTGTGTTCTGACTTAAGTGATCTTTTGATCAAAGTATATAAACACATGAATTTTTAATTAAGGTAATGCCAAAATTTAAAAATACAATTTTATCCAAATTTAAAAGAACAGTTTTGGTTAGTTGAAATTATGTTAATTTCATTTTTGTTTCTTTGAAAGAAAATGGACTTTTAAAAACCTGAGTTTTTTTAAAGTAAAAAAGAAGAATCAGGTTTGAATTTTGTGCCTTCATTGTCCTGTGTTAGTTTGCATCCATTATCATTTACTGAATTGACCCAAAAGTATATTTACAGACTGAACAGACTTGTAGGAATTATCTTCTGGTAACAAATTGAATCAGAACCTTTAATTATTCCACTGTGGCCTGATTTGGGTGGTGGGGATTAGGAAGGAGAATGGGCAGTTTGTCATCACTGTGAAATTTATACAAATTACAAGGGTCCTTTTCCTCTAATATTTATTTTAGATGCATATCTAAGACATTTAGAAAAGCTGTTGTAATATAACAAGCAAGTCAAATTCTGAGAAACATTTGATATCCTTACAGACAAACTCATGTTCTTTGTTCGTTTGTTTCATCGTGAAAACTGGCACCAAAGAAAATATGATGGTATCCCTCCTGACATTATATTCTGATGAGAGTATCAGGTCAATTCAATATTAAAAATTACAACTGAGCAAGGAGAATCTTTTCAAAATAAGTCTAAAAATTCAATCAGAGTTTAAAATATACTGATACTTTAAACAGAATTTTTTTCTTTTTATTATGGGCATTGGTTCTGTCACAGATGCCTTAGTTCAAAAGTTCCAATTTCATTTAAGTGTAGATAATTCACACAATTATACTGAGGTATATTTTTTTCTGCATTTTTGATTATCAATAGTCACTATAGAGCACAACTATATTAAAATGAGCTTGAGTTCAAAGTTTGGATGATTATCTTTTTCTGTCTCACTATTAAAGTACATTTCCCGGTCTCCCTAATATTTGTTTTCTTGGAGAGAAACATGACAAAATATTTTAAAATTAAAAGATGAGTAATTAGTAATTTGGCAGTCCCAAATATTATATAAAGAGTCAACACTGCTAAGGTGTACAAACTGTATTTTAAGGTTAAAGCAATTTTAATGACACTTATATACAAATCTGAAAAAAAAAACAGAATCTGAAGAAAAGTAGAATGTTGGTTGCCAGGTATAGCTCTTAAATTGACAACTATTAGACTATAATTTTCTAACATGTGTTTTGATTTTTGATCATTTCAGAGGAGTTAGAGTGTATTATAGTTGTCTTGTTTATAAGAATTTACCTGACTGCTCAATTCTTATTTTAAATATAATTAATATTTAGAACATAAGCCTAATTAGTATTTTAAATGTTATTTAGAAGACTATTTCATAACTATATAGTCCACTGTTAGTAAATACATATCAATACACAAGTACCATATTTATCTATTATCTATGTATCCTATCTATCTTTCTATCCGGCTTTTTTTAAAGCAGCAATCAGGAAGTCAGTGAAAGCTATAAGAGCTTCATTGGGAAATGTTGAAACAATGGAGGTAAATGACCTCCTCAAGAAAACATGGATATAGAGACTTTGGATCTAAAGGCACTGTATGCATCACTTATGCACCACTATTCATTTTGTGGCACTAGTGCCCATCCTTATAGTAAATTAATTCACTTTTTTAGGCTATATTTTAAAGTTCTGTCAAAAGCCTTGCAAGTCTAGCATCACTTCTTCCCATATGCATTGCTCTTCTTACACAACCATCTGCACCTGTGTCTATGGTGAATTACACAAGGAAAATGTAAGCATGGTGGGTAAAAGACAGCCTACAACGATAGCATAAAGCTCAACTTAGAGCAATTTGGCATAGCTGCATACAGCTGGGAACTGAAAGCAGCAGATGGGTTATGTTGACTTCCTAAAATCAGAAATGAGATGGTTTGTATCTTACAAAACATTTGCATAGCCTCTAAGGCAAAGGCATTGCAGACTTTGCAAATGATAACAAGTTCTTCAAACTGTATATGGACTGTATGACTGGCAATAATTTTATGGATACAAGTTCAGGTACAATTTTATTATTTTTTAAAAGGAGAAGGTATCAAAAAATAGGGTCAAGAGCTGTATTTATGTCACAAAGCTTACTGTACAAATGAGTTTTCTTATCCATGTATAATTACACACAGACTATTATAGTTAGGTCACTGAAATGGAATATTTACTCAACTAATGATAATTCAAAAGTAGGTATATGTCTAGTTTCATTTGTTTGGTTTTGTGTGTATCATATTCCATTTTTGTATTGAGCTATAGTGTTCCTAGAGTATAAGGACAGATAATCAAAAAAAAAGCTTGATACTTGGCAGATTGATTTACATGAGAGGTTTAACATTGGCTTTTTATATATTCCATAAGATACCCCTTTCTGATAATGACTAGGTCAAGGATACAAAGTGTCAGTTAAGGTATATGATTTAACTTCTTGCCATAGAATATTTAGCTATAATATAGAGATAATAATATAAACTTCTCAGAGTGTTCTGGTAAATTAAATTAAATATTTAATTGTATTAATTGTGGAAATGTGTCTATTAATGTGTTTCTATGAGATACTTTCAGGAACTATAATCCGCCAACCTTCTGCAGATCAATATCTACATAGCTGAACAACCACATCCTTTAATTATTTCAACAGTGAGTTCAAATTATACAAAATCTTTTCAAAAGCCTTCAAGAGATAAATTTTAGGGACCAAGATTCTGTTACACTATTACTTGATTTTGGAGACATTGTAGCTTTTAAACATTTTCTAATTCTTCCCTCCTTTGTGTGTTTACTTGTTTTTTGTGTCAACTCCTGGTGTCTCTGAAAGGATGAGTGGCAAGGGTCAAATGCTGAGTGGTTTCTGCACTTATTATTTCCCCCACTTATATCATTTTGGTATTGTTGGTTTTTATCTTAGTTACTTGAAAATCTATATAAATGAGCTTCCTTCCTTAACTGTCCTTTCATGTCTGTGGCAAGAAAACTTTTCCCCCATATTGAGAAGGAAATGTTAGAGTATATATGGCTGTGTGTATAATAAAAAATGTCAAAATACACATTTCTCAAATTAGTTTCATATTTTACAACCATCCATCTATGTTTTAATGGTCATTTGGCTGTCTGGAATCAGTATCTCAGCCCATTTGAAACTGTTTAGTCCTCGGTAAAATTGCTCTGCTGGTTCAAATGGAGCAATCATTGTCAAGGTGATCTTGAGTTTTTGAAAGAGAAAAAAATAGGCAAAAGTTGTACTCTCTGAAGAGCTATAAAAAAAGCATAGCACACATTTAAGGAGCCAAATGTGACTTCTCCATGACAGAAGCATAAAACTTTACCTAAGGCTCTGACAAAGTCTTACTTCAATATTGATAAGAATCAGGATACTTATTTTCATTTTTAAAATCACATTTTTTTTCAGTTAGAATAAACAGTGATGGTGTTAGACACAAACAGAATAGCTTATCATCCACATGGCCCAAGGGAGGCATTCCTTTGAAATGCATTCTCTTCACAAATATTCCTTCAACCTTTTCAATGTTTTCTATTTTATTAGACCATTGTTTGATATAAATTAATTGAAATAGTTTGTGATTAAAGGCAAGTAAGCAGGGATGTATTATATCTTAAAAATATTTACACCTTAGAACAGACTACAAGTTTCCTTTTCTCCTAGTCATTAATTGTTATACAAAGAAAATCTAAATTAGACCTTTGATGAGTTATGTTGAAAATAAAAATGTAATTTTACAAAATAATATATTTTTTTGCATATCAAACCTAGATAGACTGAATACATCCTGTAATAGGAAATAACCTAGGATGTCAAAGAAATAAGATTAATGGATGATGCGATATGAGAACAAAGAAGGATGTGAAAGAACATAAAAAATACCTTTACCAATTTAACAAATTTGCTGAGAGTTTTCTGTAATTACGCTGGACAGAGGATAGAAACTGTCTTTTTTTTTAATGTGCAAATGCTGACCTATTGGTAATGAAGCAAAAGACTTTTTTTTCAATGAGTTTGGAGGTTAAGTTGGAAAAACTGAGTGATTTATTCAAGTCTTCAGTGGCTCAGGAAAGGATTCTTACGGCAGGCCAGGAATGAATTTGGCAGTCTTCCCTTTTTAATCTATTTACCATTACAATTTTGTTTTTTCATTCCTCTATTTTTTTCTCTCAAATATATTTTTTCTCTCTACCTAAGTTATATCATGTCTCATTTAGTATTTTTTTAGGCTATAGCCAATGCCAACATATTTTTATTTCTGTAATTCTCCAAACTATGATTATTTAATTTGCCAAAATTTCTTTAACCATAGCCCATGACACTTTTTTTAACCAAATATCAAATTTCCACAAGGCCACACTAAAAATTTAACCTTTTCTTTTTAACTCATTCATTGTAGATTTAACTGAATCAATCATTTCATTTTCAAATTAAATACTTATTTTTTCTATATTTCATATTATCACTGATTTATGTTAATGAATGTCCTAAAACTTATTTGGTCTTTCCTCCTCATTTAGCAAACTGGGTAACGGTCTTAGAATGTCGGAGATTTACTCAGAGGTATGTGATTATTTACTAGCAGGATAAAATTTGGAGGCAAGGCTAGAGATGATTTTCCTTAGCTTTTTAAGATCATCTATGGGCTTTCTTAGTAGTATATACCTTATGGGGCATTTTTGGCCTGATATGTGTGTCATCAGACTTTCAATGTATTCGATGGTAACATATCAGTGGTCTAGGTCAGTGTTTCTAAGCACCTGAACATAGAGTTAGGAATAGACATTTGAATGTGAGCTTTCTCAGCTGGAACTTATAATCAGTTATGTTGATAGAGAATCATCCAGAATTCTGGGCTTTAGTAACTAACTGCCTGGGTTTGCTCTGGATTTTAACAAGGTGCTGTTGGGCACCAGTACCGGATAACTCACTGTAAGGAAGATAGGCTTTGGCATTACAGAGAATTTAATTTGAATTTGTTTCACTTATCAGTGGATATTTTACCTTCTAGAATTCTCGTACTACCCCTCAAATTCAGTTTCCCCAGGACTGCAGATACCTCTGTATATTCAGTTTTAGATGAAGGCATCTTTTCTATGGTCTTGGCTGATTCTCATTGACTACAATCTCTTATTAAAGAAAAATCCAAAATTTCAGGGTTTTGCTTCATCTCATTACTCTTCCTCCCTTTTTTCTCCATCCCTGTTGTACGTCTTCTATTTTGTCTTAATTTTCACATCTTGTTCCCAAGTGGTGAGAAAGGATTTCCTCTTTAGCCAGGTCTACTAGACTTGGCTCTGCTCATCTCACTCTGCACAACATAATTTTTGATGTCAATAATTTACTTCCAGTATTTTATTTTCTATAGCCATCAGATTTCCCCTTCCTCTGGAACTTGATATATGACTCCCCAGAAGAATTTAACAATACCTTAGGTTGCTAAATTTTTCTTTTCAATATTTTTTCTTTCATTATATTCTTCAAGTCCTCTTTTCACACTGATCAATGTAGTTTTCTGGTTGATACAATAATATTCTGCAACTTACTTGTTTCCCCTCCCATAGCCTTTCTCATGAAGCTCAATTTAGTTAAATTTACTTGTATGCTATTAATGAATGTGAAGCTCATACAGGTATCCCCCCAATGCTTGAAAGTTCACATTATTCCACTTTGTTTTTACAAAAGACCTACATTAGTACGTTTTCCCTAACCAAAAATAATCTGAAAAGGATTTTCTCTTTTATGGAAAAAAAGCAGAAGTGAAAACAGCATTCACTGTTTGTTTTGTAGTAAGCCATTATAGAGGCAGCACACACTCTGTGAGGGTGGCCCTGCCAAAATTCTTCCCTGGAAACTACACTCAGAATCTCAGCATCAAACTGCCAATGCTTTGAACCATGTCTGTGAGCATCTGAGCTTTATCTCGTTTGTTTGTGCACCCATTAGCAAGATGCGTCCTAAGGTATCAGAAAAGTCTAAGATAGATTATTTTTCGGGTCTGGGAATGCTAAAAGATTTTTTTCCATATAAATTAATAGTAATTGCTTCTTTGTTTTATGCCATTTCTGTGTATTCAAAGTTTTCATAGGAATGTTCTATTTCTGGATAGAAGGGGAAACCTATCTGCTTCTATTGTTAAATAAGGCTGCATTGCAGTTTGCGTAACATTTGCCATAATCTATCAAATTTTAAGTTTAAATTTTTTTCTATTAACAATTTTTTAGAAGAACCCCTCATACTATTTACAATACTTTAAAATACAGCCATAGCACAATAATTAAAATGCAAGCGTGTCATATACTAGTATTAATGGTACCGTTGTATTTATATTTATATACATAATATACTAACTCCTGAAAAAACAGCAATATATACTTATAAGTAATCTAAGTAATTTTGCTAGTAATCGTTTAAATATTCCTTGTTCAAAGACTTTAGAGACAAGAATTGAATAGTAAGTGATACAACTAAGTAGATTTTCTATGCTAAAAAACACTACAATGATATGGAAATCTTTTCCCCTGGGGATATATTAGAACTGCTCTTTAGGCATAGTACGAACACCATCTGGGCATATAATATGCTTTAAATTTATTAAACCCTAGTTGCTTGGGCCATGAACCCTGATAATGTGAATATTTCTGGGCAACCTAAATTCCTTTTTCTAGGCATCTTCTTTTTGCCAAATTATTAATTAATATTATTATAAATGCAATTTATGGTAAAATGTTTGTTGTACTATTAATCTACTCTTTTAACTTAGATGCTTATTTCTAATAGAGCAGTGGAGGAAACTATAACTAATCTGGAAACAATTAACTATTTTATTTTACACCTAGCCACCATTATTTAGGCTGCTTCATAGGTCAGGAAAGAGCAATGCAAATAATACATTCACATACCAAATGACACAATGTCTTAAATCACTGATATTTGCACTTTGAAATAATCATGAGTACAGTGATGTCTCTGATTATACCTGGGTAGACTTCAGAGAAACACTGGGTCTATATGCCAAAATTGTATCAGAACTCAGATAGAGCTTCCCAACATCTTTGTTTCATAAGATCGTTTGAATGAGACCTATCATGTGAAAATGAGGAGAAAGAAAACAAAAATAATGAAATTTCTATCATGCCAACATGATAAATATAAATATGTTTTTATTTATATTTTAGAGATATAAATAAATAAAATAAATTTATTAAACAGATAATTTGTGGATAGAGATATTTACCTGCTTCAAATGTTTCTAGCAGAACATAACATGACAATATATTGTTGGGCTAGACTGTCCACCATAGTTATATATTATGCCCATTTTCCTGGCACATTAGTGGAAGAGACAAGGGTTTAAATTAACAATAAAAAAGTAAAGAAGACATTGGACTCTCTTCAGATTCTAACACCATACACCTAAAGTGCTTTATTCTTATTTTCTTAAAGAATCTAGAGAACCATTTGTAGCCCCAGGGATTATTTTTGAAGTATTAATCAATGACATCACATTTGGTATATGTAATTTTTTGCATTAATTGTTTTTCTCCCTCAAAAAAAATGCTAAAGTCACTTGAACATGAAATAGTGATGATCTAGCCAACTTTCTTGTCATGGCATAGATAACTAACTGGATTTCAGTGCTGAGTGTATAAGAAGAGAGAGAGAGATACACATCAGTTTGGCCATCAGAGCAATTACAGTTCAGGTACATTTCAGATAAGTCTTATTTTAGGTTTCACTAGTTTTTTATTTATTTTATTTTTTTAACAATGTGCCTTCTGGGATGCACAGAGAAGAAAACCTTCTCATATTTGCTCTTTTCAATACATTTTATTATTAACTTAATTCTTTCACTAGTCACTTCTGTACAGGTATAAAAATGTTTAAAGAAAGTAAACAAGTTACATCTAATAGTCACAGTCCTGTCAGGGTCCTCTGCCAATAGCCTCTGCTATGAGACCTGATTAACACTGCTCTTTTATGATAACAGGTTTATTAAGAATTTAAAGAGAAATGTTACTTAATAGTGTTTGTATTACTTTTCATTAGAGATTCATTAAAACAAAACAAACATAAAAGAAAACCAAATTCATTTTTCATTTTATGATCTATTATTGGATATTGATAGAATTAGTGAGAATAAAAAGTAGATGGGCTTACTTCTTATCAGCTCAGCAATCAAATAAGAATGATTCCATCTCACCTGGACTCATTTTTGTAATATCAGAAGCAGAATACTTGATTATAAGCAAAAGCTGTGAACCTCACAAATTGGGGACATTCTTCAGAAATGTCCATATCTTTCAACATCTTTCCCTAAAAATAAATTAGCAGGATAGAGTATATAATGAAAACAAAATCTGCAGCAACGTTTTAAATTTTGCAGATCTTACTAATGTCTCTATGAAGTAACCTTTTGTAATCTGCTGACCAAGGCTGATGAAAATAATTTTAATGTATCTTACAATGATCAGGATTACAAGTAAGGCTGACAATTCTGAGAAATGAAATGCTGAGCCATCCCCAAAAAGAGTGGAGAGTGATAAAACTCATGTCTAAATGATCAGTTCATGGCCACCTGAAAATTGACAAAAATGGTTCATAATTGAGATTTTTAAAAGGAAAATTCCACTATAGAGGAAGAATATTTTTTTAATGCTATCTCTGGAACCCAGTATATTGTAAATGCCTTAACTTTCCATCAAAGATGTAAAATTTGAGAAGTTCAAGAAAAAGGGTAGTTTTGTGTGTGTGGTGTGTGTTCGGATGCCTCCAAGACATTGGGTGGAAGGTAACTTATCCCCAGGCTGTAGTCCATAATAAGAGATTTTATATTTCACAGGGGCAGGAAAATATCCTGACTGGCCTATCAAGCTTGGGATCTATATTAGGAACATTGTTATTTTTGATATTTCAGGAAAATAACCAGCATAGAGTTCCAAATGGTATAGAAGTAAGGCAGAAAAATATAAAACCCATTATAGATAGCAAGCCCACATTTCTAGCTATCAAGTTGCCAAGAGAGCAAAATTAAATTACTTTTAATTCACATTTAAGATGCACAGGGAAATATCTGGGAGGGAGGGTTTATTGATAGCAGAGAGAATAAGACATAGCAGGTGGAATACCACTAGAAGGAAGAGTATGACTTAACCCTTTATTTCCTTGATGAGCCTTAGCCAAAGGATTGGATAGGTCAGCATTGTTGAAATAGGTCTGAACAATAGATAATGGATCAAAAAAGTTACAATAAAGGCACATTATCTCACAGTGCAACCTAATTTTAACCACAACACAGTCATATTTTCAGGAGATTTCCAAGAATTAGAAGTCCAATGAACCAATGTTTACCTCATTGACTAGGTATGAAAACTCAGGGAAAATTGAGATGATTAAATAAGTATTAACTTCTATATCCAGAAACTTATCTAGTGATATTAACCCTAGAGGTGAAGGACACATTTTATTAATCTAATTACTAATGCTCTGGAAGCAACTGTGCCAGTGATATGATATCCTGAATGCAATCTTAGAGTCTTGGTAAATCTATTCAATAAGGATCCACATCTACTTCCTGTCTAAGAGGCAGACAATAATGAATATTTTAGACCATACTCAAAGTTCATTAGGTAGGAATTTTCTAAGGTAAGGCATTCTGCTATACCCCTTAGATTCAAAGGATGTAACTATGAACACTACAACAAAAGCCCTTTTCTTTGTATGATTATGATTATGACTGAGATATTAATGCCAATAACCACAAATCTGGCACTGAGTGAAGGTTCAGGTCTTGGAAGGAAAGGTGTATTTAAGGTTTCTATACATTGAAACATATACTTGGCTATGAACTTCATTATGCAAGAATTCAGAATTTGGACAGTCTTGGCCTAATACTGGTAGTGTGATCTTTCAGAAAATATGAACCACAGGTCTATCACAGAGTACAATCTGATGCCTTATACCTCTACATGTTGCAGTAGGATAAGTATTTCAGCACATTAATGAAGAACACTAGGAATACTTTTCAATGTTTCATTAATACTTTGAGACAATGTAGAATGAGATATATACAGAGGAAAAAAATCTAATTTTGACTCAGTGTATGTATTATAATAATAATTGAATTTAGACTTGTCCCATGCAATTTTTAATTCAAACTCCTTTGTAGAAATAGATCCACAGTGAGTCCTAAAGGAAACATGACCCTGTGATATTACCACACAAACAATCAAATTCAGTTAAACTATTAAAGAATTAAAGGAAAAATGGTTGTTTGTGTTATACCCATCACCTTTAATATTCTAGGTGGATCAATAAAGTAACCACATGGAACACATCAATTCACTGTGAACTGTGGGCATATAAGTCAGACATTCTCAATATAACAAGAGTAGTAGGCATTATTATAACTTGAAAAAGTCATAACCCCAGCCTCAGGCAATCTCTACACAGCATGGAATTCAGCAAATGTATAATTCTCATCATCAGTGTACCTGGTGCACACATTTGTATTGGTGTGATAGTGATGCAATCTGCCCTCTTTTTCTTAGAGCAAAATGATATTAACACTCTGTTCTTGTGCTATAATTTGTTTGGAAGCAATCCAAACTAAACCATTGACTGAATTCTACTAGTTGCCAACCTGATGTATTCAATCAATGACATACTATTAATCAGGTTAATTGGAAATACTGAAATGAATATTCTATATATTTCCTTTTGCTGTGTATATTGGAGCAAGTATGAGTTATACACACAAATAAACCCAAAGCATCCAACTAGTGACAAACTCATTAGGGTCCAATATAGGAGAACTATGTTTAAAGATTTGATATTACACCTAGCCCCAAATGTCTTTTTGGATGTGGTAGACAGATCATGCATCTGGAGATTTCTATTTATATGATTATGTGGGTTCATGAGCAATGCCAGTTAATATACTAGAACACAGGGAAGGAAGAATTCCAGCATAAGTACAGTTTGGAGTTGGGCATATATTTCTGAGTGTCCATACTAGATGAGCTTGCCAATTACTCAAGCTTCTGGTAGACATCCAAGGAGTTAAAAATGATATTTCTTAAAATTAAGGGTGGAAAGAATGGTCATATTAATTAAAATGTATGTATAACAGATACATAAAGATAAACATGGGGCTTCACAGACATAGCAGTGACTAGAACAGCACATTATGAAATAGGTGATATCCAACACCAAAACTAACCAAATGGGACAAGCTGAATAGCATACAATGGCTAAGATGGGAAATACATATACACAGGGCTTCACATGGTGGTACTTCTGTTAAAAGTTCTTTGTCAGTTGCTTGCATATGGTAAGATGAACTAGTCTGATCTCTCCAGCACTTTTTGAAGGTAGACTGTGAGCAACTATTAAAGTTTTAATATTACCTAATCTTTGTTAGAAAGAGTGGGCATTATTCATTGCTGATGTAACATATTGTTTAAAAGGGAAATAATTAAAATAATTTTCATTCGATGTTGAATATTATTATCCTCAAGGCAAAGAGGGACCAGTGGGGCTTTGGTTAACAGAAATGCTGTATTACCTACATGATTTAGTATGACTTGAATGAGAAGATTAAAATCATTTTTTTATCTGCACCTATATTCTTAAATTCATTTGCACTTACCTTCTCCAGTATTAATCATTTATCATTCTGCTTTCAGTCAAATGCCATTATTATAAAACAATATGATTTTAATGAAGGATCAAACTCCCAGTAAGATGCATCCTGACCTATGATAGAGAACTATATTGATATGCCTTTCTTAGATAATTTTGCCCTGTGCTCAAGATTACTGGTCTTCACGACACTTGAGAAGTTTTCAACATGCTAGTGTTATGAAAAATGTGACAAATAAAATCCATTTGGTTAGAATCCTGTCATACCAGCTAATGATTAACAAGCAGTTGTTAAGAGGCAAGCTCTTCTAGGGTGACTTAAATATTTGATTAGGCAAGTGTTTCTCTTCTTGAAAGTCAGTAGGACTTTGCTCTAGTATTAACCACCAAATAGTGTTTTGAACTGATGCCATCACCGCTGGACATTAGAAGCAGCAAAAGCTGAAGTTTTAAAATTAGTTTTAAGTAGAATAAAATTTGACAGATACCTTTAAGCTATTCTGATCTATCAACTACAGTAGCCAATTGGCTTTGCAGGCAGTTGAATGCATGAGCTAGTCCTCAAATGTAGGATAAAATTCCCAAGAATCTGATTTTACTTTATGTTATGCACTGCCAAGAAGCAAAAATTGTATATATGTTGATGAGAGAGTAGAATAGCAATAGTTTGGAGGTGGCAACAAAGTAGAAGAAAGACAGTAAATCACATTCCCCTTTACTGAGCCAAGGTCAGATGATTGGTGTGAGAAAATACTCAGCCGCTAAGCGGCTAAGTGCAAGAGAAGTGTTGTTCTCAAATAACAACCAACATTAAGACAGAGATTTAAAGAGAGGGAGAAAATGTTTTAAGATGTAGCAAACATAAACAGATTTGGTGGAGAGAAGCAGTACTTTTAGTCAGTGGAAGTCTTTGTGAGTGGAAGAGTTGGATCCTTGGGTAAGACATCTAGGTTAGAAATTAAACACAACATGCTGCAGTGGAACAAGTGATTTTCAAACTTTAAGCCACATACAAATCACCTGGGACCTTGCTGCAGTGCAGATTCTGGCTCTGGAAGTCTGGAGCCGCTCCAAGATTTTGAATTTCTTATAAACCCTCCACATGATGCGGATGCTCCTGGTCTGTTGACCATGATTTTGGTAGTAAAGCTACAGCCAAATGACCCATACACTTACACTGTGGACAAAAAACAGGAATTGAGGACAGCAGGATATTTTTTTGAGGACGTTCAGCAACAAGTTTAGTGGTTAAAAGACTAATAAACTACCAGCATGGATGCTTGGGTATATGTTACTTACTCATACCTGTCCAAATGATTTGTGAGTGGTTTAAAGAGAGAAATCATGTGGGATTTAAAAATGTTTTATTAATTTTCAAAAATGCCTACTTGATTCAATGAAGGCTCCCAATAAATACTTCTTTGATTAATTCATTAATGTGTGCCTTTTACCTAAAGGGAAAATGCATTCATGTGTGGATTGCATTAAACAATAAATGAAATAATAAAGCAATCACTGCATGCTTAAACAATTGTAACTTATTCATTACTTTGAATTAATATTATGTCACTTCAGTGATTTGATTGATTTCTGTATTTGTTATGGCCACTTAACACAATTTTAATTATATCCCATTTAATTTAATGAAAAGTTTCAAATATACTCTATTATTATGCAAGACAGAAATAGCCCTCAAGATAAATTATACATGGATGTGGTATAATATATAATATTAAATTTAAAAATATCTGTGTATGTGTAATGTTATCATGAAACTCAATTGGTATATAGCAATTGCTTTTATTACATAAATTCATGCAACAATTTTTCTATGTAGAATTTCTACTAAATATAATTACTGATAATATTGAATTATTTACTCTTAAGCCAAATAAAATATGTACTATTATCCACAAACAAGTGTTAAATTGGTATGTTGCCTGATTCAATGTCTTTTCTTATGTCCTATTTGTTTGGTGGGATTGTATCCAATTCCATTTAATTAATCAAATATTTATTGCACATTTTTATTGTTAATGCATTATCAACTATGCCCTGGGATACAATAGTGAACTAAAGATCATGGTGTTATTTATATTTAAATCATATGGAGGCAGTAGACTCTTAATTGCAGAGGGGGAGAGGCAGCCACAGCAGATATTTGGAAGCACAAACATAATGGCACTTAGAGACAATATCAGCATGTCTTCTGAAAGATGATAAATGTATCCTGTTTGGGTTAGCAAAATAAATAAATAAATAAATGTAAAAGATGCATTGGCACCACCTATTATTTTTTAAGATAATTATTATTAAAGTTTAATTTGATTTTTTATATGACTAAAATATCTACAACCATATGGAACTGAAAATGTCAGAAAGAATTGGGTTTGAGCTGAAAACTGGCATGTCATATAAACCATCTCCCACATACTTTGTGAACTCATTCAATGACAAGACTGGCTTATTAACAGCAGTATTTTTTTTTATTTTGCTATCATTAATGTACAGTTACATGAACAACACTAAGGTTACTGGACTCCCGCTATTATCAAGTCGCCACCACATACCCCATTACAGTCACTGTTCATCAGCGTAATAAGATGCTATAGAATCACTACTTGTCTTCTCTGTTATACTACCTTCCCCATGTGCCCCCCACATTATATGTGCTAATCGTGATGCACCTTTTTCCCCATTATCCCTTCCTTCCCACTCATCCTCCCCAGTCCCTTTGCCTTTGGTAACTTGTTAGTCCATTCTTGGGTTCTGTGAATCTGCTGTTGTTTTGTTCCTTCAGTTTTTGCTTTGTTCTTATACTCCACAGATGAGTGAAATCTTTTGATACTTGTTATTCTCCACCTGGCTTATTTCACTGAGCATAATACCCTCTAGTTCCATCCATGTTGTGGCAAATGGTAGGATTTGCTTTCTTCTTATGGCTGAATAGTATCCTAGTGTGCATATGTACCACCTCTTCTTTATCCATTCATCTACTGATGGACACTTAGTTTGCTGCCATTTCTTGGCTATTGTAAATAGTGCTGCAAAAACATAGGGGTGCATATGTCTTCTTCAAACTGGGATGCAGCATTCTTAGGGTAAATTCTTAGGAGTGGAATTCCTGGGTCAAATGGTATTTCTATTTTGAGTTTTTTGAGGACTCTCCATACTGCTTTCCACAATGGTTGAACTATTTTACATTCCTACCAGCAGCGTAGGAGGGTTCCCCTTTCTCCACATCCATGCCAACATCTGTTTATCTTTTGGATGTTGGCCATCCTAAATGGTGTAAGGTGATATCTCACTGTGGTTTTAATTTGCATTTCTCTGATGATTAGGGATGTGGAGCATCTTTTCATGTGCCTGTTGGTGATCTGAATTTCTTCTTTGGAGAAGTGTCTGTTCAGCTCCTCTGCCCATTTTTTAATTGGCCTATTTGCTTTTTGTTTGTTGAGGTGTGTGAGCTCTTTATATAATTTGGATGTCAACCACTTATCAGATATGTCATTTATGAATGAATATATTCTCCCATACTGTAGGATGTCTTTTTGTCATATATGGCCTTTATTATGTTGATACTTGCCTTCTATACCCATTTTGTTGAGAGTTTTTATCATGAAGGGATGTTGAATTTGTCGAATGCTTTTGAATTAATCATGTGGTTTTTGTCCTTCTTTTTGCTGATGTGGTGGATGATGTTGATGGATTTTCAAATGTTGTACCATCCATACATCCCTGCAATGAATCCCACTTGATCATGATGGATGATCTTTTTGATGTATTTTTGAATTTGGTTTGCTAATATTTTGTTGAGTATTTTTGCATCTATGTTCATCAGGGATATTGGTCTGTAATTGTCTTTTTTGTGGTGTCTGTGCCTGGTTTTGGTACTAGAGTGATGTTGGCCTTGTAGAATTAGTTTGGGAGTATTCCCACCTCTTCTACTTTTTGGAAAACATGTTTGATAAAATTCAGCAGTGAAACCATCTGGTCCAGGAGTTTTGTTCTTATGTAGTTTTTGATTACCAATTCAATTTCCTTGCTGGTAATTGGTCTATTCAGATTTTCTGTTTCTTCCTGTGTAAGCCTTGGAAGGTTGTATTTTTCAAAAAGTTGTCCATTTCTTCTAGGTTATCCAGTTTGGAACCATATAATTTTTCATAGTATTCTCTCATAATTCTTTGTATTTTTGTGGTGTCCATAGTGATTTTTCCTTTCTCATTTCTGATTCTGTTTATGTGTGTAGACTCTCTCTCTTTTTTTTCTTGATAAGTCTAGCTAGGGTTTTATTTATTTTGTTTATTTTCTCAAAAAACCAGCTCTTGCTTTCATTGATTCTTTTTATTGTATTATTCTTCTCAATTTTATTTATTTCTTCTCTAATCTTTATTATGTCCCTCCTTCTACTGACTTTGGGCCTCATTTGTTCTTCCTTTGCTAGTTTCATTAATTGTATGTTTAGACTGTTCATCTGGGTTTGTTCTTCTTTCCTGAAGTAGGCCTGTATTGCAGTATACTTCTATCTTAGCATGGCCTTCGCTGCGCCCCACAGATTTTGTGGTGTTGAATTGTTGTTGTCATTTGTCTCCATATATTGCTTGATCTCTGTTTTTATTTGGTCATTGATCCATTGATGATTTAGGAGCATGTTATTAAGCTTTCATATGTTTGTTGGCTTTTTCATTTTCTTTGCGTAATTTCTAGTTTCATACCTTTGTGATCTGAGAAGCTGGTTGGTACAATTTCAATCTTTTTAAATTTACTGAAGCTCTTTTTGTGGCCTAGTATATGCTCTATTCTTGAAAATGTTCCAGGTGCACTTGAGAAGAATGTGTAGCCTGTTGCTTTTGGATAAAGTGTTCTGTAGATGTCCGTTAGGTCCATCTGTTCTAATACGTTGTTGAGTGCCTCTGTCTCATTACTTATTTTCCATATGGTTGATCTGTCCTTTGGAGTGAGTGGTGTGTTGAAGTCTCCTAAAACAAATGCATTGCATTCTATTTTCCCCTTTAATTCTGTTAGTGTTTGTTTCACATATGTAGGTGATCCTGTGTTGGTTGCATAGATGTTTATAATAGTTACATCATCTTGTTGGACTGACCCCTTTATCATTATGTAATATCCTTCTTTGTCTCTTGTGACTTTCTTTGTTGTTTGATACAAGTACTGCAACTCTTCTTTTTTCTCCCTGTTAGTTGCATGAAATATCTTTTTCCATCCCTTCACTTTCAGTCTGTGTATGTATTTGGGTTTGAAGTGAGTCTCTTGTGGGTAGCATATAGATGGGTCTTGTTTCTTTATCCATTCAGTGACTCTATGTCTTTTGATTGCATTCAGACCATTTACATTTAGGATGATTATCAATAGGTATGTACTTATTGCCACTGCAGGCTTTAGATTCATGGTTACCAAAGTTTCAAGGGTAATTCTCTTACTATCTAACAGTCTAATTTAACTCACTTTCTATGTTATTACAAACACAACCTAAAGGTTCTTAATTTTTCCTCCTTTTTCTTCCTCTTCCATTATTTATACGTTGATCATATTCTGTACTCTTTGTCTATCTTTTAATTGACTATGGAGATAGTTGATTTGATTTTGCATCTGTTTAGTATTTAATTGTTCTACTTTGCTGTGGTTTTATTTCCCCTGGTGACATCTGTTTGCCATAGGAATACTTCCATCTGTAGCAGTTCTTCCAAAACGCACTGTAGGGGTGGTTTGTGGGAGATAAATTCTCTCAGCTTTTGCTTCTCTGAAAATTGTTTAATTCCTCCTTCAAATTTAAAGTGATAACCTTGCTGGGTAGACTATTTTTGGTTCAAGGCCTTTTTGCCTCATTGCATTAAATATATCATTCCCCTCCCTTCTGGCCTGTAAGGTTTCTGTTGAGAAATCTGATGAAAGCCTGATGGGTTTTCCTTTGTATGTGATCTTTTTTCTCTCTAGCTGATTTTAAAAGTCTATCTTTAGCCTTGATCTTTGCCATTTTAATTATTATATGTCTTGATGTTGTCTTCCTTGGGTCCCTTGTGTTGGGAGATCTGTGCACCTCCATGGCTTGAGAAACTATCTCCTTCCCCAGATTGGGGAAATTTTCAGCATTTACCTCCGCAATGACACTTTCTATCCATTTTTCTCTCTCTTCTTCTTCTGGTACACCTAAAATGCAAATATTGTTCCATTTGGATTGGTCACACGGTTCTCTCAATATTCTGCCATTCTTAGAGATCCTTTTTTTTCTTTGTGCCTCAGCTTCTTTGTATTCCTCTTCTCTAATTTGTATCCCATTTACAGTGTCTTCTACTATATCTAATGTACGTTTAAGTCCCTCCATTGTATGTTTTATTTCAGATACGGAATTTCTTAATGATTGAATCTCCATCTTAAATTCGTCCCTGAGTTTTTGAATATTTTTCTGTACCTACATGAGCATATTTATGATTTTTATTTTAAACTCTCTTTCAGGAAGATTGGTGAGTTCAGTTTCATTTAGTCCTTTTTCTGGGATTTGAGATATTTTGGTCCGAATCAGGTTCTTTTGATGTTTCATAATTCTATGTGGTGCCCTCTTGTGCCCAGAAGTTCCTGTCTCTGGAGCTGCTCAACCTCTAGAGTGAGGTTCGGGGTCATAGTGGAGCAGCACTTGTGCCCTGGGGCAGGAAAAAACTGTTTCCTGATTCCTGGCTGCAGTGCCTTTCTCCAGTATCAGAACCAGTGGGCCAAGCACACAGGTGTTAAGCCTCTGTGCTTGGCGTCTCTACCTGTTGTAGGTGTGGCCTCTGGCTGACCTGACACCATCACAGTGACTGCCAGTCTATGAGCAGGTGCTGGAAGGCCAGGAGGAAGAGGCAGCCGGCTGTGTGTCACAGTGGGGGGTCTTGGAGCTGAGTAGGCAGCCAGAGGGATGGGGCACCTGAAGCTCCTCAAAGTTCTCAACCCGCTGGGCAGAGTGTGCCCAGACAAACTTGTCCACCTATCTCTTCTCCTCCATGGCAAGCTTCGTGCAAACCCCACAACTTCAGCAGCCCTCTCACTGCTAGGAAGCCTGTCAGATCGTCTGCCTTTCCTTTATGCCAGAGTGGCCTGATGTGGATTCCCATACTCCAAAAATGGCTGGAATCTTGGTCTTTCAAGCTCTCCACCTGCCCCAGCTCCCCAACCCCAGCAACCTCGAGACCACTACCCAGTGTAGGTCTGTGGTCCAAAGCAGATCTCCAGGGCTAGGTGTTCAGTAGTCCCAGGCCTCCGCCCCCTCCCGTGCTCCATTTCTCTTCCTCCCACTGGTGAGCTGGTGTGGGGAAGGGCTTGGGTCCCGTCAGATCAAGGCTTTCATACGTTACCCTTTTTCATGAGGTCTGCTCTGTTCGTGAGGTCTGTATGCAGTCTGGTGCAGCCTTCATTCCTATTGCTGTTTTAGGGCTAGTTGTATTAACTATATTTTCACACTATATGTGGTTTTGGGAAGAATTCTCTGTCTCACCTCTCAAGCCGCCATCTTGAATCTCTAAATAGCATTACTATGTCATGTTAGGATATGTAGAAATATCAATTGATTCCATTTCATCAATTACAGTTATGAACGTGGAAATATGAGATTTTGATGAGTCTTATTCCAAGCATCCTTATCTGGATAAAAGACAGGTGTTGGTGGGTCTCTTTAGGGTTGGATCTAGTATACAAAATAACATCAGATTACTTGATTGAAGAGTGGACAGGGTTTAAAACTGCTATGTATATGAATCATAATTCTACCTATGTTGGAAAGGATCAAAGGGAGAAGTAGAATGAGGTTATGACATTAAAGAATAGTTTCTCAAAGGAGCACTAAAACATGCCAGGAGCAAGAGCTGATTGGGAAGCTAAGGTCCTGAAGAGCTAAGGAGATATCATAGCACCTAAAGGCTGGGGTTAGGGAGTGAGGTGGTGACAGATCAGAAGTCACAATTGTGAATTAGAATGATTTCTTAGATAGTATCTGGGGGCTGAAATGATTGTACACAGTTTATTTAAAAATTTTTTTTTCATTTATTTATTTATTTATTTATTTTGGTATTGTTAATGTACAATCACTTGAACATTATGGTTACTAGACCCCCTATTATCAAGTCACCCCACATACCCCACTACAGTCACTGTCCATCAGCACAGTAAGATGCTATAGAATCATTACTTGTCTTCTCTATAAATACTGCTTTTCCCTTGTCCCACACCACTGCATTATGTGTGCTAATTGTAATGCCCCTTTTCCCCTCTTATCCCTTCCTTCCCACCCACCCTCTCCAGTTCCTTTCCCTTTGGTAACTGTTAGTCCATTCTTGCGTTCTGTGAGTCTGCTGCTGTTTTGTTCCTTCAGTTTTTTCTTTGTTCTTGTACTCTACAGATAAGTGAAATCATACTTGTCTTTCTCTGTCTGGCTTATTTCACTGAGCATAATACCCTCCAGCTCCATCCATGTTGTTGCAAATGGTAGGATTTGTTTTCTTCTTATGGCTGAATAATATTCCATTGTGTGTATGAACCACTTCTTCTTTATCCATTCATCTACTGATGGACACTTAGGTTGCTTCCATTTCTTTGCTATTGTAAATAGTGCTGCGATAAACATAGGGGTGCATCTGTCTTTTTCAAACTGTGCTTTTTATGCAGTCTTTTCTGCATAATAAATAAAAGACTTGACTATATTGAACTCAATAATTATTAACTAAGACTTCACATTGAAATCACCCAGTAAAACATCTAAGTGGTGTTGATGCCTAGGCCTTACTGCAGAACAATTGAATCAAAATCAGAAGACATTGCCATTTTCAAAAGCTCCCTAGATGATTCTCATATATAACAGATTAAAAACTACTGATCCAACTGATCAAGAAACCAAACCAAAAACAAAAATTCTCATGAACTGTAACTAAGAAATTCATTTCCTTTCATGCATCCAATAAGATGTCTGAAATCATTACTGTGTGGTGAAGCTAAAGTGGTAACATTTTTTCTGAAATAGAGAAAAAACTTGAATGTCTCAATAAAGAAAAGCAGTATAATAAAACATTGGGTGGTGAACATGACAGACAAATTAGAACGGAAGAAAACCAAAAGAAAACCAGTAACACTTCATACACAAAATATTTCACTTTCATAGACCTGGATGATTTCTGAAAGTTTAACTAAGCATTGTTAAGAGTATGGGGAAGCAAATACACTTATACAGCTATTTGAATGTAAATTATTTAAAAAAAAGAAAAACATGTTTGATGGAAATTTTTGGTAAATTATATTATAATTAAATATCTGAATACCATAAAAAAGATCAATTCTACTTTGGGCAAAATGCCTTATAGAAATATTTAACATATCCACTACGAAGTTTAATTTAAGACTCTGTATCCCAGCATTAGCTGTAATAAAGAACATCTGGAAATAACTTAAATTCCTATGAAATATGATCTTAGATATATATTTTGGCATATTCATACAAATGAATTAACTAATTGAATAGTTACATGGATAAATTGTACATATATGTATACATATAGGTACGTGTGTGCTTGTTATGTCTGCAGCTTTGGTAAGTGATTTCATTAGGCAGTATTTATATATTAAATGTATAAATTAATTCATAAGAGAGGTATTTCCCAGTTACTGCAGAGTGTTTAATTTGTCCAAGGACATAATGATGGGTTCAAGAAAGAGTCACAGAAGATTAAGGTATATCTTATTATTTTATTAAAGAAACTTAAAGCAAATTTTGAAAAATGTTAAAATTTGTTTTAGCTGAAGTGTCTGTTATTATTATTAGTTTTTATGTTTGGGATGTGCATAATAAAATGTACTTTTAAAGACCAATTCGAACAGTTTTTGGAGGATATTAATGATAAGTAACATTCCTGTTGTAGTGGTAGCATGTGAATGGAAGCACAATTACTTTGTGGGGATGAGCCCAGGAACATGGAGGTGCCATAGATGTCTGGATATCCTGTTTCTCTTAAGTTTCTGTGATATATGCCAAATGAAATTAAATGAGCATTCCCACTAAAATGTAAACTCATGCAGGGAAGTTACATTGCCTGGCTCATAGTTATTCCTCAAATATTTTCTGAGTAAAAACAGTCTTTTGGTGAGTGTGCCTTATTTTAACTTCAAGCTCAGATATCATGCAGTTTGATTTTACACAAGTTATTTTGAATAGTAAATGAGAAATTCATAAACAAAATAAATGGCAAGCTTAAAGTCTTTGTTACAGCAAGTTTCCTGTCCAAATATTATTTTAATTTATTTTTAGCCACAACACCAGTACACTGAAAATGACAGGGAATAAACTCTGAATGGGTGTTAGGATGATGATAAGTGTATCCTTCTGGAGTTCAAACTCCTCAAGAGTGTGTGGAAATGAACTGTGTACTCTGGTTTGCATCCCAGTGAGCAGAAGGTGGTGTTAGAAGGGAATTTTCTTGCTTCCACTACACCTGTTTACCAATGAAATTAAAGAAATACTGGAAAAAAAAACTATAACAAAATGTTTGCTATCTTTAAAATAATATGAATGTGGCCAAGAGGTCTTCAGTATTTTCTATGAACAAGACATTCTAAACTGTAGAAACAATTCCACAGTGACATGTATAATAAAATCCTTGTTCATAGACAAGAATGTTTAAGGCTAAAAAGAATGCACTCTTCAGGATCCAGACCTTTCCTTCAGATTCTCATCTAAATACCAGCAATGTGAAGCTGTTAAAAATATGCACAGCAAGAAACTGATTGGATAAATATGTAATCTAAATCTGAAAGGAAATATTAAAATCTAATTAAAATTATATAATTTTAAAGCATGTATTTATGAGCCAACAAATGAATTCTATATTAGTTGATCTAGACCTTTTCAAAAATTGGTTTAAAAAAATCAAGATCTTTCTGAAAAGATAACGTAGTCATATAAGTTAAAATAAATATATTTTGATCTGAACATCAAGAACACATACAAAAGTGTTATTCTTCATACACATTGCCATTTTACAATTAATTTCTTAATTGTTCTTGTCTCTAATACCAGGTGATTGATACTTTTCTGAATAATGCCTCTCTTCATTCCCACTATGATCTTTTAATATTCTTTCATGAAACACTTATGGTCTGCTTCAAAGTCAAATTTTGTGATTAATACACCTGAAAATAATTAAACTCTCAACTGAATCTTCTTCCATTTGGACTGGACTTTCAAATGAAAAAATGTTCTGAACTAGTTCTTAATTGATGTAGGAAAGTTCTCTCTTGCTCTGTCTCTCTCCCTGCATTTCTCTCTGTCTCATCAGATATGCCAAAGCTGATTTTTTGCTTTGTTGAAATGTTTGCTCTAGCTGTCCCCAAACTATGTGAATTCTATTCAAGCATTCTATTAAAAACCCAAGACTGTAAATATATTGAAGAAACATCATCTAGAAATCTTGGAGTCTGTTTACCTTCTGCTACCCTCTACTACTTTTACTCTCTGGGTTTGACAGTCACTGGCCTTCAGCCTGAAGCACTGGGGAAAAAGGAGAAGGTTAAGCTCTTCTGTCCTTTATTCACATTATAAAAAAGCTTGAAAATGTGTCTGCAAAACTGTTGCTTTGGGTCAGGTATGAATCTGGCAGTCTATGTTCAATATTGGAATCAAATTTACTTTCCTTTCGTAACTCTTAATTTGTTCATTCTCCCTAAAGGGTTTCTCTTTGGATTTATTATTTCTCCTGAATTTAAATAGATCTTAACAATATACATGGACTCTTATTTATGCTTTATCATTCTTGTTTTATTACCCTTCAAAGGGCTAAAAAGCTTTACTCATCTTGTACCAAAAATAGCATGATCCAAATGGTCTACTGCAAATCTCATCATGTTTGAATCTCCAGGATCAGAACCCTTGAATTCTGATAAACCTTTGATAACATTGCTGAGCATTATGGTTTTGAGATGACTTCGGCTCCTTGAACTTGACAACTTAGTTTCTTGTATCTCCAGGAAGGCTTAGCCCATCCTGCATGGACATCCTGTTTTCAGTCCTTCCATTTAACCTAGATTTTGTTTCCCATATACTCTGCTGTTTTATTTGAGTAATACCATATTGGCATATGGTCTTTCTTCCTTTGAGATAATGCTCTGTTTTGTATCTCTCTAATTTCTCTAATGTCATACATTTTCATGAAAAGTTTCACTAATACAAAGGCATGCAAATAAAAAACAAAGTCCCATGGGTATACTGCCATGTAGCATTTAGAAGAACAGCTGCCTTGCTCTAGTTTGTAATCACTGAATTCCTTGAACAGTTATGTGGTTATCGTAGGACATTAATAAGCATCTATTTGTCTTGACTAATTTCAAACTCAAGTATATTTTTATGACCATATATTTTGGAAGCTTATATGTTGTGCAGAACTGTCTGTTAATAACTAAACATCACCTCCATGTCTTTCCATCATGGAAAACTATACCCCAAATCCACTTTTAGTATGGCCTGGGGTTAGAATATGCCATGAGAGACAAATTTGGAAGGTGAAAGGGAAGGAGAAACACTTTATTTTCTGGAGACTGTGGTGCTCAAAAGTAATGGCATCAGGCCCACATTATTCAATTTTCTATCTTGTGACTGCTTTCCACGTTGGAGAAACTTTGCAGATCCCTTCCTATATTACTTTGGAAATCTCTTGGTATACTTTTGCCCAAGACTTGTCTCATCTTTCTGCTCCACTGCACTATCTTCCCACTGTGATATTCCAGTCTTTACTCTCCCAGCTTCTGCATATTTATGGATGCCCTCATTCCCAAACTGTGCCATCCTACCACCCACTGCAGGATACTTGCAGTGGCTCTGTTTCCATGAATTCCAAACCCAGAATGACCATATGTTCATGGCACATCTCACTGAGAGTTAACTTAAATTCTCTGAGTCCAAGTGTTCCTCCAAATATCCAGAAATCCAAAACTCTGGATTTCTGTTGTAAACTAATCAACAGAGGTTTGTGTGTTTTTCTTCTCAAAGACCTGGATGCCTGATAAATAACAACTCTAATCAAAGAAGTTTCAATAAACAAGTGCTATAAAGCCAAATTTTAAATGTTTTTCTGTATATTACCACCCAGTTTATATGAAAGTCTGCAAATAGATATTTATTTAAAATATTAGTCTCTTCTTAAATTATGAAATGGGAATAATTTTTGAATATCAAACTATGGGACAAAATCCTGATTTTCCTCTATAGAAAATTTGAGCCATAAAGCTCTACCAAGCTTTTCTGTAACAAATATTTGTTATAAATATTTATTGGTTTCTTTTATGTGATAGTATTACAGAAAAATACTCTGAATGTAAAAATATATTATCGGTTTGATTCTACCTTGATAATCCATCTACTGGGTGAGATAACTTGTGAACAGTTAATTATAATTAAAAAAGATAATTCTCATGAGATCAGAGTTTACTTTTAATTATTTATTTTGCGTGTGTGTGTGTGTGTGAGAGAGAGAGAGAGAGAGAGAGAAAGAGATTCATTTACCAAAAATAATATGAGTGTAGCTGACCACAGCCAGCTACTGTAGTGCTAACCATACCAGGTCACCCACATGTATTATTTCACACTCTGGGCCTAAACAGATCTATATAATAGTGAATTGATGAGGTGTATATCAGCCTTTTAAAGCAGTAACATTAAAATGATACTATATGTAGGGAAATGATCCTATATATATAGGCACTTGAAGTAAAAATAAAATTGTCTTGTCAAAACCTGTTCAGAATAAAAATGTGTTCTCTTTTGATAGAATAGCTCAGTTCTTTCATATAAATGTTCTATTTTATATCTGGAATACTTAAAGAACTGAATAAAATATAATCTTCCAAAATCTACTCCATTTGTTAAAGGCAATCAACCAATAAATTCACCTAATGCTAGTTTGGACTTCTGTTTGAAGTTTATTGCTCTTTTGATCAAATTTAGTAAAGAAGGGAAAGAAACTAATAGCAGTAACATTAATTGGATAACTAGTAATTATTGCAAAAAATGAAAATTACTTTTTCTTCTTTTAACTTTGGAAGATATCAAATTATCCTAAAAAGCGTATCTAAATGTGAAATTTCTAAAGAATGCACTTTCCAACTGCTCTAAGTTTTTCAACAATCTTAGTGTGCTAATTACCTAATTAACTGGGATAGAGAGTCCAATTGTAATTTTGAGGTCCACTGTGGAATTACAATTATTTTTGTAATCATTAACTTGGCTTAATCACCTTTAACACTAGTTTTGCAGGTCTCGACTAATTAGTTTTACTAGCTAATTACTGAATATAGAGAAATTAGCTTTTCATTAAGATCTGATAATATCTACTGTCATCTGGGTAGAAATGTGAGGACATTGTGTACATGACACTAGATAACATTCACTGAAGGTCAACTTTTGTTGCACTCAGAAATTCTATAATATAATTGATTTATAGGGACATATATAGATGCAAGGCAAATAGTCCATCATTAGCTACTACTACAATCTTTGATTTTTGGCTACATGTAAATGCCCCTTCCATATAAATTAAGTAGTGTTGAAAAGGTCAGTTTTAGTTGGAGCTTTAGCTAAAATGATTTTTTAAAGTTAAACTCTTATGGAAAAAATGATAAATGAGAAAAAAATACTTTGAGTGTTAGTACAATCTTTCTAATCCTTTGTTTATTTTTATTTATTTTGTTATCTTTCAATTAACTTACCTCTTTTCTCCAAATTTATTCTGTTTTTCCATTTTAAAGCCAAAATACAATATCTTTAACTTCCTAACATCAGTTATCACCATTTCTCATTGCAGTATGATATTCACTTTGAAAAAGTACAACCTGGAAGTCATTTATGTTGGCAAATTATATTTGTTATAAATTCTGGAACCAAGTTCAATAGATATCAATTCCCTTTGGATTATTATTTGGATGTAATACACTGATTTTGTCCCTAAAGATGAAACAAAATATTTACATATTTATGAAAAATTAGTAGTCAAAATATCTGAAATTATGCATGTGAATATCCAATGGCACATTCACTATAATTTAAATTTATAAGTTAAGTAGAAAAGTTACCATCTGTCTTACCAACAGCAAGAGACCAGTGTAAATTACCTCTAACATGATTCATTTGTATTAATTTTTGTTGTTTACATATTAAAATATAAAATAATTTATATAAATTTACTAAACCATTAGGGAATAAAAAATACATATTGCCTATCTCTTTATTATCTTTGTTTTAACCAGAAAAAAAAAGCCATGTTTATGGAGAAGAGTTTAAGAAATACTGTATATATTGACTAATGCCAAACACTGAAAAGTCGGAATAATTCACAAGCAATAATTTATAATGTGGAGTACAAATAAGGACTAGCAACATTTAAACTACCACTGTCTATAGACACTCTTTTCCCTATTTATTTTTTCCCCTGGAATGGAAATGTATACTCAGCCAAAACAATAAACATTTTGCTTAGAAGGAAATGACGCTGTCTCTCTGTGTCTCATCATATTTCTACAGTGTTACATTGCTTCTCAGACCCAGCAACAATCCAAAGGAGAGAAGACAATATGGTCTCTTCCATTAAGGAAAGCTGTTAATAGCAAAATTAACTGCAAGAGGAAAAATTACCTAAATAAATAATTGAGAAGGTGCACAAGCAATATCCATTCATTCAAGTGCTAGACACATAAAACTTTTGGTAATTCATATAAATCATATGAATTTGCATATTTTGAATAATCTTTCTATTTTATACAGTGCAATTTATCTTAATTCAAAGTAAAATAATTTGAATACTAGAAAACATACTAAAAATGTCTTCTTACTTGAATTAACTATTATATAGTTGCCCTCTCAATAGATGTAGGATACAAAAAAATATTTACAAGTTGTTGTGTGAACAATCAGGTAATTAGTAAAATAGGTAGTATATGCTGATGTTACAGAATTTCAAAAAGATAAAAAGATTAATTGTATATAGAAGGACTAGGAGTCCTAGTAGCTCAGTCCTGTGTTCCCTTCTCCAATATCACAAATCATCTCTATCACTTAATTACTGTTCTTTCAGAGCTATGTAAGCATATTTTATTCACTTTAGAACATAGTATATAATACACCATCTTGCATATTGTTTTTTTGTTTAAAAGTATTTTTTCATATAAATAATTTTCAGTAGGTATAGAATATTCCTTGGAATTTTTGTAATTATTTAACTTGTCCCTTACTGATGCATGCTTGATATTTTTCTTGCTAGACATATTTTAGTTTCCTGCTTTAAAAAACACTTCATTAAATAATATTTTACATAGGTCATGTCACATCCAAGTATATGTGTAGGAAAAATTTCTATATATCAATGGCGGCATCAAACGGAATGGTAGATTGATTGCTTTAAAGTCTAAAATACTTCACCCTTTCCTATATCCATTCCGTACATGTGTCTTTCAAGTTAATCTCAGAAAGAGAACTTTCTGAGTGTGACCTTTGGGTGAGAACAGAATTAAGTGAGGCCTGTGAACATGGTCTTATCTCCTAACCTCTCTGAGATGCTTCATTTTTTTGATAAGATGAATGTTACCATTAGAAGAGTTACAGAATATAAATCTCTAATTCAGCAATTGTCATATCATTGGATCGCCTTCCATTTCTTTCCTTTCTTTTTTACTTCTATAATACAAAAACCATTGAAACCTTAAGGGCCTTCCTTTCATTGCATTCATTTCCTCCTCTGGCTTCTGATACAATTTAAAACAGGTAGGCAGTTTACATGCTGGCACGTAAATATATTCATATATTTCATATAATATACACTGTACATAAATTTAATCTATGGTATATTTCTGAGTAAAATTTGCCTGCAAAATTGCCTCTGGCCAGGTAGAAACCTAACTCAGGATGGTGACTCTGTGATGAATATTCCAGTTTGCCTAACAAAATGAAGGACTCCTCTTTTCAAGGCCAGTGATCGCCATCATTCTGGGAGATGTGATGTGAAAATGTATGTGAGGAAGAACCTGATAGTGCCTGACAGGAAAATGGTTAACAGTTGATAGCAGTAGGGAGGGACATAGCATAGCTCCTACTCTGCCCCAACAGGCTTTCCTCAGGCAAGATATTTAATGTTTCTAGCTTTAGTGTCTGCCTTTTTAACCCTCCCTCATGATTCTTTTGAAATAATACACACAAGTCCTCAATACATGATAACTATCATACAGATATTAGATTATATATTAGACAATAGACTAGAGTCAAGTATATCTATGGTAAAACTGTGCTAAAACTTACCCTCTGTGAATTTTGGGACTGTTACATTGACTTCTCAGAAAATCTGAACTTGATTTCACATCTTAAGAGAATAAACTGGAAGATGAAGGGTGCCAAAAATATGTGTGTAAAAATGTAATTGACTTAAATTATTTTCTGTAAGTAGTGGTTTTATAAACATTAAAGAAAAATAAAAGGTTCCCTGAAAGGCTAGAGTAGCTGGACCATTGCAGAAGTGATGTTCCAATAAGTGGGTCAGAAAGATTTTTAACATGGCTTTGATATGAGATAAAATTTCATGTATATGGGAAATTGTTGTAATTTATGGTTAACAAAGAATAGTGTAATTTGAAGCATCTTTAATAAAAGTAAATGAAACAATAAATTCAGGTCCTCTAATGTAATAAGCCCAGTTCAAATTAAGTAGTTTCTAGTGGTTTCAATCATGATATAGCTTTTTTCCCTCATCTTTTCTCTACATTTGCAAATTTTTACATTTGGACTAAATTAAAGCATTCATCTAAACTTTGATTTCCTTTTGGTGTTAATTAATATTGCTTCATGCTCTCTGGGCTATTTTCTGGCTCAAAAACCTCTCATAATCTTTTATTGATCCTATGTACTCTATATAACCTTTCCTAATAAGTTTTCTACTTCATAAACAGCAAATGAGTTTATAGCACATAGTATGAGTCAGGTACACTTAAAAATGCAAGTAGATATTTGGAAAGGAAATTTGTACAATCTGAACAAGCAGAAATGATCTATCTAAGTAAAAGGGTCATTGTAATTTTTAATTTTAATTTCTTTTTTTCTGAACATGTAGTCTCTAACTACATAAGATTCCCCCAGAGAAGCTTCAAAATATCTAAGAATCTGGAGCTCACTCAATCTATTGAATCATAATTGCTGAGCATAGAAGTAGAGAATTTTAATTATTAAAAAAAAATCTTCCCATCTGATTTTTCAGTATATTTACACTAGGGAAGCATTATAGGAATAAGAAATCAGCATTAAGTAACAAAGAGTCAGTAAGAAATGAAAAAAGTTGACTTTTCAATTAATATATTCTTAGATTTTATCTAAATTCTTTTAAAATAATATGAAAAGTTATCATTGAAAAGATCATTACACTTTAGTATATTAATTGTATTAATTTTAATGAATTAATAGTGACAATGAAAATTTATACTTATTGAGCCAAGCACAGTCATAAGATAGCTGTGATTATTGTTCTCATTAATTGGTAAGATTGAGACTGAGTGATTAAATAATTAGACAAGGGGAAATGAAAATGGTCTCTGGTTGAGCTAGAATTAAAGAAGGGACATGGTGTCATTCCCAGTAAGAGTTTGTGTATATGTGTGTGTGCTTTAATCACTACATTATAAATCCCCCTGTAGCATGGAGTGCTGGCTGGGACCTTTGTATTACATTGTAACACTAAAGGTTTTATTATGAAGCAAAAGATGTTGCTTAGGTAGATATTAAAACCATGACTTCCGTATTACAGATTATCATAAACATAGAATCAAATAGATAATAGAAATAGAAGGAAAAGTTATGGGCAAAGACAGTTAAATTGAAAAGAAATACAGACCCTACAGAGGAAGATGCTACAAATTGTAGAAATCCTTAATAGCAATATCCATATATTTCCAATTTTACTCCTTCTAAACAAGTGGTATGGAAGATGCAATGTGATACTTTACTGCCCCCTTTGGAGGCTGTTGTTTCTACATGACTTATTTGTCTTGAAATGTAACTGGAAGGTATATGTGATTTCTGATATGAAATTTAAGAATCAGTGAGCTATTTGAGGTGCTGTTTTCTTGCTTCTCTGGTGTTGTGGAAGCACATATCAAAATTAATAACTGTGATGAGAGGCCCCTACCTCACCAAAAACACTGATCACATGGCTCATATGGAAATCAAGTATTTTAAATTTAATTGAATTTCAAAGAGTAATAGAAACATAGTTATCTAATGGTGGTGAAAATAGAAAATATTATAGTTTAGGGGAAGAGGAAATATTCACAAATAAATAATTTAGTTACCATACTTTATCTTGATACTCAGAAAATAAGAAAATACTATTACACAGCATACTAAAGTTAATTTTATATTTTTATTTACTTATTTATTAATTTTCCATTTAAATGTCTATTAGAGCACACTTGAATAACTCAGTGCTATAGAATTAATATTCATTTTTATATATCATTGTTTTTGAAGTACTTAATGTATTTGAATGCCCAGTCTTGATGATAAAAAAGTTTTTAATTCTTAGTTAAGTTAGCTCACACACTGGTTATGTCAAAATATGATTTTTCATGTTATAAATATTCATGGTCAGAAGTGAAAAGGAAATGATTCATCAATTAGAAGTATGTGTTAACATAATACTCCATATAATACTTCATTATAAAAATAAGTGGATTTTGTTATTTGTAATGTTTATTCAATGTCCTCATTGTGGTAAATAATAGAGAAAACAAATCATCAAGAAAACATAACTTATTTTAATTACTAGATGATATTTTTGTAAATATGTGGATAAAAATTTTTAAAAATCACAAAGAGGACAGCATGTGCCTGACACTACTGTTAATAATTTGTTTCACACAATGAAAAGATTTTGTTTTTATAAATTATTCCATTATGCAGTAATTGTGGATAAAAACTAGATGACCTATGATTTACGTAATAGCGTTTCCAGAAAAAGAAAATAAAAAATATCTATAGGAGAAACACATTTGAAGAAATAATAAAGAAGGTGACCCTTGGTTTGAAGAAACATTTGAATCTAAAAGTTTTAAATGTTTACTGAGATACAGGCAAGCCTGAGGAAAAACATAAAGAGTTATTCACCTATAAATATCTTAGCAAAATTTCTGAATTCTGAATATTAAAAAAAGAAATCTTTTAAACTTCCTGACACTTAAAATACAAAATAATCAAATGTATTAAATTTCTCATCTTTAATATTGGAAGCTAGAAGAATATATGAAAAGACACCTCTACATAAGAATCATACATCAAGTTAGGATGGCATCAGTTTTTTACAGATATTTCACCATTTCCATGTGGAAAACAAAAAGGTTGTAAATATGCAAGAACCTAGTCTACACTGATTCTCTTGCACAGTTAATGAGAAAAAAGATGGCATCAATATAAAAGATAGTGAAGAGAAGGTTAAGAGTAGCAACGTTATGACAATGGTTAAAAGTTTATATTGGTAACATACACTGTTGGGATAAAAAATTCAATACCAGCTGGGTCTAAAAAACTATATATCCTTTGAATGTTTATAACAATGATTAAAATGCTGAAACAAATATAGGAAGTGGTCCTTCATGAAATAAGTAGTATATGTGACAGACTTCCTTGTATGACTTTGTGGTTTAAAATTTATCATGCATTTGAATTTAATTTTCCTTAACTTTGGTCATGGGAATTAGGTACTGACAGAGGATATGCTAATCTAAGAAAATAGAAAACTAGTCATTTTAGAGAGGATGACTAAACATGTGGGGTTTTTTTGAAGAGGGATTCTGTTTTTTAAATAGGCTTTTCAGTAAAATATGAAAAACAAACAAAAATTTTCAAAAAGCTTAAAATGTAATATAAGTAAAAGTCAAAACTATGCTGCATACCTAGATTAAGTTCCCTTTTCTGTTCTGTTGCTTTAAAAAATCATATCTGTCTAGTGGCTGGTCACAAAACCTTTGTCTTCTTCATCACCTTCACCTTGAGTGTTTTTTAAAAAACAATACTTGTAGAGGTAGATCTTTCTTCTTCCTTCTTTAGTGTTTGTTATACCAGCTCTTAGGGTTTGGTTTATACTCTCCCAGCACTATGAGGCATATAAAACATCTTTCTTACTCTCATAGAATATGTTAAAGCTAATTATATCTTTATTTTTCCCCAACTTCTCTTTTTCTTTTTCTTAATTTTCTTTTTGTTTTTTTCCTTTCCTTCAGAGTCAGAAGAAGGAGGAGCATGGATAGGAAAAAGAAGAAAGAAGGAAGGAAGAAAGGAATGAAGGAAGGAAGGAAGACAAGGGGCCAGGGAGGGAGGGAGGAAGGGAGGAAGAAGGAAGAATAAAAACAAAACTAAAACTCTCAACAGCATCTTAGGAACTCAACACTTTTGAATTCTAGAATTTTGGTTTTTAATGAAATGTTTTTCACAATGTGGTAAAACCCAGTCTCACCCAGTAAAGGTAACAACACTTCAGGATTAATACAGCTTTGAATTAGGGTGGAGTCTATGCATTTTCATTTCATGTTCCTCCTGCATTTCCCATCTCAGTCACCAAAGCTTGTGAATACCAACACCACTGTGTATACTTCTTGGTAAAGGAGGCATCATCTAAAAGCACTTTTAGATTGTTCTTCATATCTATAGGCTATTTCTAGAGAAAGTGCTCTTTATTCTGTAATCATTCATTGATCTTAAATACAGATTTGCTTTTCAAAAATTGTTTCCCATTTAAAATCTCCCATAAGCTTTGATGATTTATGAAATAAATTTTAAACTTCTTAGTATCCCATTCTTAGACTTTTATTGAATATACATATTTTTTGAGGATAGTGACTATTTCTTATTCTTTATTATTACAGAATTTCTTTATATAACTGGAATGATATATATTCACATAGGTTTTTACAACTCAGTTGATTTAAATTACCATTAACTTTTATCATGTGCTTTAATATCTTGAAACAATTACAGAAATTTCCTTCTTTACCTTCTTCTTCTACCTGTCAGATCATAGCCAATATGCTGTTATTTTAATTCACTAAATATGAAAAAATATGCTACATATATTAAAGAACAATTTTAAGTTTCCTCTTTAAGGTCCCATATTTTGATTACATAGTTGATGAGTTGACACCACCACTTCTTGTAAAGAATATAAAATAAATAACTTTATATGTCCCCTTTAATACTGTCTAAATGTCCACCTAACCAATACCTATCTGTTGCTGGTTAAATTTTGGCCCTCAAGAAAGATATGTTGACATGCTAACCCCCAGTACCTCAGAATATCACCTTTCTGGAACTGAGGTCTACACAGAGGTAATAAGTTAAAATGAAGTCATTAGGGTAAGCCCTAATCCACTTTGACTGATGGCCTTATTAAAAATTGGGAAATGTAGACACAGAGACAGATATTCATGGAGGGAAAGCAGTATATAAGGAAAACACTATATATAGGCAGAAGATTGGAGTGATACATTTACAAGCCAAGGAACACAAAAGATTGTTGGTAAATAACCAGAATCTGAGAGGCATGGAAAAAATTCTCCCTCACAGCCCTCAGAAAAACCTGTTCTGCCAAACTTTTGATTTCAGAAGTTTAGCTTGTAGAACTGGAAAACAATAACTCTATTATTTTAAAGCACCCAGTCTGTAGTTGTTCCTTATATCAGCCCTAGGAAATTATCTATCTCTCTATTTCTATCTATCTATCTATCATCTATCTATCTGTCATCATCATCTGTCTTTGTCAGTTGTATTCCTGCATTCCAACATGTCATCTTTGTTTTGATCAAAAAGTAGGGAGGCAACAGACTTTGTTTCTACACCTATTGTTACTGTTAGATTCCCTTTAATACATAACCTTGAAGTTCCCTTTAACACACAGCCTTGAACAACAGCTGCACCCAAGTGTAGCTAAATTCCTTATCGTCTATAGAAATTTCTAAGTTCAGTTTCTGTTTCGCAGAAGTCTCAAGGCCACCATCCTGCTCACCAAAGCTCTAAATTCCTATATAAGCAGCCCCCCTCGCTGCTGCAGCAGCTGCTCTCTCTCTTTCGAGGCAGCCACTCTGCCTCTTTGTCTTACAGGGAATAAAACCACGCTGATGGAGTTCTCGTGTCCTTCTTTGCGAGCGAGTGAGCCGGGTAGCTAAAAGAACCCTTTCAGTTACACCAGCTACATGTAAATTATCTCATGGACACATTCAGTTTTCAGCAGTGACATCATTTCGCTATATATTTAGGTTTCTAATTATATAAATATTTTTAACCTGTTATCCAAAACAGGCTCCTCTTGGGTTGTGTGAGTGCAGATGTGTTTTCAACCTCATGCCAAGCTATTTGAGGTGTAGACTTCATAAACTTTTTTGTTGAGGCTTGAGATATCAGATAATACTCTCCTTCAACTTGATCAGAGTAATCTTGCTCTACAATGAAACTACTTATTAATTAAGATTCTGAGGCTCAGAGATTGTAGATCTCAGTTCCTGTTCCATCAGGAATCTAAAATGTAGAAAAAAAAATTCCACCTATCACCTGGTTATTTGCTCTTGGTAATAAAGTGCCTAGCAACATTTGGTAGGTCACACCAAGTAAAAAAATTGTATTACTTTCATATTCCAGGACAAGTGTCTACTCATAGGTCCTTTATATAAATATTTAGATGTGTACAGATACACACAGTCCTAACCATATTGGATTTTTGAAAAGAGGACAATATGGCATTTATTGAAATAATATGATCTAACTGTATGACATTTGTGGACGTAATCATGAAGTCAGATATTTTAAAAAATAGTTCATGCAGATCGCATTTTCCCAAATAAAGTCATTCACTCTCTAATAAACTTCTAGGTAACATTTATTTTGCTCAGAGTGACAACTATGGAAAAATATGGTAAGTTATTGTTGACAGTATCAATTAACAAAGCAGTGCTGCTGCTGGAATATAAAAATAGTAATGTATTATATAATAAGTAAGTCATGGGAATGTAAAGTATAGCATAGGGAATATAGTCAGTAGTGTAATAACTTAGTATGCTGGCAGTAACTGGACTTATCGTGGTGATCATTTCATAAAGTATATAAATGTTGAATCACTATGTTGTACACCTGAAACTAATATAATATTGTATGTCAACTATACTTCAACAAAAAAGGAAGGATATTACAAAAGGAAGAAAATAAATAAAAAATAGGCAATATGAATCTGCTGGGCTGAACAAGTTTGTGATTGTTTGCTAAGGCTTTTATCTCTCTTACTAGTAATGTAGATGTTTGACAATAGTGTAAAATATCTACAAATATTCTCAGAGCCTGGAAAGACCACATCTAGACTAAATATGTCAATATTGTTAAAAAAATTAATGTGACATAATAAATTACCAAAAATGTTTTTTCAGTGTAGAAACACTGTCCAACTATTATCTCATTACTTCCATGTTGTAATTAAGCAAATGGAAATAATTGGTTTGATGAAACAAAGTACGGATTTCTCCTACCTCTAATATGAAAATATTCAATTACAAAGAAATTGTGCTGGAGTGTTGAATAAGAACATAAGAGAGGAATATTGTAGCTTTCCTCACTTAAATTATCCCAATTCAATTTTTTTCTAAAAGTTCACATTTATTCTGCCAATCTATTTCCTACTATTTGTACATTGCCCTGAATTACGTTTTTTCTTACAAAACTGAAAATTTGTAAACATTTTACTGGACAAGTATTAGTAGATGTATTTTAATGAGTGAATGTCAGAATAAAGTCTGATGGTCAAAGGAATGTTACATATATTACATGAGCTTTTCTCATTCTTATTATTGCTATTTTGTTAAAGTACTGCCTTAAGGATATACAACACTCTTAACACTATCAAAGTAATACAGCAAATAAAATAAAATAAAATAATTAAAATAAAATAAGTGAGTTCTTTATATCAAAGATGCTTCCCATTTACATGTATATGCTTAGCTGATGTCCAAATAGGCATCAGGCATTATTTTTGTTTTTTCTTTTTAATTTAGCTTATTGTCATGCACAAGCCAATTTCTGTGTACTGCTTTGCCACATATATTCCACTAGGATGCCTCAAATTTTTTCCTATAAGCATTGGCTAACTGAGCAATGGATGAAAGGCAGGTCAATTGTTCTGGAAAATTCAAAGCATCAGTTTGGTAATTGTTACCTGTCTTTTTTGTTTTTACTTTTGTCATTTGGACAGATAATGAAGGAGTACATAGCCAAAACTGTAGGGGGAAAAAAAAGGTTATAGAAGCTTGTCAGAGAGTTAAATGATAGTTTTAAATCAGTTATTTTTCTGCATTTTTGTTTATTTGCCAACTCTAGAAATCTTGTAATTAGAATTTCTGTGATATAAAAAGCATTGCTTATTAAGTAATTTTGTGTTTGGGTGTTATATCACTTATATTAAAGTGGACCCCACAAATTATATAGCTCTTAGGCCCTGCAAACTTCTATTTGTGTTTTGGACACTGTCAAAGATGTGCCCTCATGGAGGAATGTAGTTTATATATTCTTTACTCTGAGTGGTGTTCCACTGGATGGCCAAATCTATACCACGGCCTTTTACTTATACTAATTTTCCCTGCATTCCTTTTGCCCATTACTCACTGATCAGAATTTCTTTACAATTATTCCATCTGAAGGGAAATTCTCTTAAATGAAGATGCTGAGGATTCAAGGTGCTCTTTTACATATGACTGAGTTTTTGATCTATGTTCAAGGTTTGTACTTGTGGCAAGTAGTTTATTCTACATCAGTTTCTAAAAACATAAAGCATTATTGCAGAGACCTATATAAATTCCTCTACTTCCTATCAAGAGGGTTAACATACAATTTAAGAACATGTAATATCAGGGAATATAATCTTGTATTAAACATTTGTAATCTCTTTCTATTCATTTCTAACTTCCAAAATAATTCTTTTGAATAATGGGTTTCTGAATAATGATAACATTAATCTGTGTAATATTTTGTATTTCTCTGAGAAGATATTTAATGAAGATGATATCCAAAGGCTTTAAATAATTTTTTATTCTGTTTGCCTACGGAAATAACTTCCATGAACTTTTGGACTAATATTTTCTAGTTTGTTTAGCTGGCATTATGATATACTGTTGTTATTTGATATAGCATAATTCCCTGGTTTTAATAATTTTTGATCACTTCTATAGCAACCATCATAAATATATATTTGACAACTCTGAGTTGAAGCTATTGAGCTATCTGCTTACCAAAAAGAAAGTTAAAATGATGATGTGATATTAATTCATTTTGAATACTAAGAACTCAAGTCAATGAAAGAAATGCAATCATTCTTAGGATTTTCTGTAAGTCAACAGTATTTTATTCTTCAGTATTTTACCTTGCCTCTCTTGAAAACTGAATTCTGGGTGATATAAAAGTATAGTATCCATGGAAACCTTGCTATTAAAAAGCCTGATAAGTTTACTACTGATGTCCTGAATAAAGCCATGTGCACACTTACCTGGGAAACAGTGCACTGTCTCCTGCATATTGACCCAAGTTTTGAGGAATTCTTTCAGTATAAAAATTCTAATAGTTACCAAAGGAAAAGGGACTGGGGAGGATGGGTGGGAAGGGAGAGGCAAGGGGGAAAAAGGGACATTACGATTAGCAGATGTAATGTTGGGGGGGCATGGGGAGGGCTGTACAACCCAGAGAGGACAAGTAGTGACTCTATGGCATCTCACTACGCTGGTGGAGAGTGACTGTAATGGGGTTGGGGGGGGAACCTGATGAAGGGGGAGTGTAATCACCATAATATTACTCATTTAATTGTAGATTAATGATATCAAAATAAACTTAAAAAAATCTTCTTGACTTAAAATCATCTACAATTTAGGATATAACTTATAAGAAGCAGGGATCTCTTTACCTCACATCTATATTTACTAATTTACAGACACACTCTCAAGTATCCTAACCTAAACATCTGCAACACACCTGAGTTGAAAGAGTTGGAACATGTCAATGCTGGAAAAATTCTGTTTTTCATTTTATATTATGTGAATGCTTGATTCCTAAATCCAGATTCATAGCATGCTTGTATATTGGGAATGCTTATATCCCAACCTGCCAATCAACAGAACCGGCAGTAGTAGAATAAGGAAACTTAACCACAGCAGTGTTTCCAAGAGCTCTTGAAACATCTGGTGGAGAAATGAAGTAGCAGACACATGGAGATGATGCAGATTTTCCAGAAATCAGCTCTAAAAGGCAAGTGTTTTTAATTTGTCATGCCAAAAAATCCCACTTAAGTCATTGAATAAATTCTGCAAGACTCATCTTAAGTCATTACAAAGAAAATGTCCTGTTATGCTGGCTAGCATAAGCCAAAATGAAGGAATAGCCTTCCACAGTGTTAGGATGCTCCCCTGATGGTGATGAATATAAGATCAACATGACAAATTTTATTATATCCTCAATATTACTGTATAATTCTCCACTCCATATTTGTCCTTGGCATGTCTTAAACTATGGCTGAACTTTGTAATTAAAAACCCAAATACTCTGATTGGTATCTCATATTTAAAGAAAAACAAAGCAAAAAAAAATTGATCAAAGTCCTCTAAGTTTTCTTATCTGCCTACAAATCACCATTTTCAGAGCAATAGCAAAATGAATACAGTAGAAGAGTACTGGTGGCATTCTTATATAACATACTCTCTACCTCAGAGGTTGCATAAAATAATTAATAGATGTCCTCTATGAATACCATGCCATTCCACACAACTGAAATTTGACTCTGATCAGCAAGTGTTCTCTTGGTCAGCAAGTGTTTGAATTAAGTTTATGGTCCTTGGCAGTAATGTTAGGTCAATTACTTTTGGACCAAGAACTAGTAAGAGTTCTTTCTTTGGCACTGGTTCCAATGACAAGACCTTGTGATTTGGAGATACTGTCTCTCTATAGATAGATAGAGAGGTGGATCAAAAGTTTTCAAAAGCCAAGGACAATAAACTGTGGCTGTCAACTGATTTCAACTGTGGTAGACATAATATCTGACACTGTGGAGTCTGTGATCACACACACTTAAGGAAATAATTAAAAATAAGTGTTGCATTTAATGTGAAATTTGTGAAAATAAATTTTTATAGAAAATAACCAAGTATTTGATGATGAAAAACAGAAAAAGGGAGTGGGATTAGTTTAACATGATTTCTCAAGCAAGGCCTCTCTGGAAAGGTGTCTCAGTACACCTAATTTAGTAGTACAATGAAAAATGTATTTTTCTAGTTTACAGGTTGTTTTTATTTGTGATATAACCCTCATAAATCAAAATTGTGCATGTGTTTATGTGAATTAACTGCTATTTTAAAAGTTATACTTATGAAACCAATTCAGGTTTTAGATTCAGTTGTCTGATTAAAATTAAAAAAAAACCTCTTTCAAATAATGTGAGTGATTTCTTTCAAGTTAAAATGTTTTGACAGAGACAATTACTTGAGCAGGAGAAACTTGATTCAGATGTAATTATTATTTTATATAAGCTAAAGAAATTCCATGCTCTTCTCTAGTCTCTAGAAAAGAAGTTGATCAATATATATAAACATTTCAAACAGTAATGCCCTGAAAACTTTGACAAATATAGCTGTTCCAATTACTTTATCTAAGATTTGTTCCTATAACAGAGTAGGTGTTTCTTTTTTAATAAATATAGTATGACTACCTATTTTGCAGTCTAATGATATTCATTTTCACTATATAAATTCAATTTGTATGGAAACAAATTTCTTGGAAGAACTAAAGAATACCGTTTAGCAACACTGTAATCAAAACTGGATCCTTTTAGGCAATTTGGCTGAACTATAACTATACAATTAAAAGAGTGGAATAAAATAGGAGTGCTAACATTTTATATTATCAAATGCTGTATTCATTTGGCAGCTTTGATTATATGTCATTTTAAACTTCCAGTTTTTATTGCTTTATTTACATATATTTTTTCTACAGATGTTCTTTTTAAGACATGCTAGACTGTTGGAAACTCAATGGCTTTTGAATACCAGCAAAGTAGATTTACTTTTTAGGGACAGGTTCTGGAGATGGATAATGGTAATAGTTGCACACCAATGTGAAAGCAATTACTGCCATTCAGTTGTAATTCAAAAATGGTTAAAATAGTTAATTTTGTTATGGATCTTTTAGTACAATAAAAACAGCAACATTTCAGTTACTATGAGAATGAACCAAGTAGCTTAATGGTGAAAACGTGAGCTCTGACATCAGATTAGTCTGGCTCAAGTCTTTGTTTTACAGTTGACTAGATCAGTATACTTAGTCAAATTACTTAATTTTTCTTATCTCATTTTTTTTGCTCTGACATAAGCTTGATCTGAATATCTAACTTGAAGCATAGTTGTGAGAATTAGATGATATATGAAAGTTGTTAATTCATAGTAAGGACCATACAGGAGAAAATTCTGAACCCCAAACCTGCAACTCTAATTGCTGTAATCCAGGATTTGTTAATAAACTCTATAATTCTATAATATGCTCTATGATTTCTATTTATTACTTCCAGTGATTAAACAATCATTTCTATGAGAAGCAGGAACCACTGTAGCACTCCAGTGATATTATAAGTATTATCTCCTTATCACAGAGACTAATTACATAGTCATAGAATTAGAGCTGGTCCAGGATTACAGAAAAGTCCCAGAGAAAATGCAAGCTTGTGTCAAAAACCTATATAAACACACTGATATGAAACATTCAATATGTCACACCCTAGGTACTAGATTATTAACTAAAAAGACAAAATACGCATAAAAACAACTTAAGTCCCTCAGTTATACTGAAGGTGTATCCTTGTATACCTTTGTTCTGTGATCGGCCATACACATCTACAAGACCATTGTGTTTTATTTATCTTTAATGGGAGACTATTGTGGAATCTCAGTAGAAGAAAGTCATCAAAATAATATGCTCTGCTTTACTCAGGTCTACCAATTTCAACATCTGTCTTACAGGGAATGTCTTGAAAGAAAAATGAATACTCAAAAGCATTTTGTGTTCTATTGAATTTTATGATCTCTATTTTGCTAATGTAAGGAAACATCAATTAGTCAATAACTAGCTGATAAGAACAATAAAGAAAAATAATGTGAAAAACTGCAAAAAATAACGCTAAATGTTAACTCAATATATATAAAGTATAAATTATTAAAAGATTTATTTTTCCCATATTTGGTAGATCAGAAAGTAAAATAAAATAATTATGATTTAAATAATTACTGCAGTGTCAATTTAAATAATGAACAAGTAAATATGCATGTAAGATTTTTCTGCAAATAGACTTTTGATACTGATAAACCACAGTTCCTACGTGAAAATTACTGTTTGGAGTTTGCTTTTTTTTTTTTATGAAGTTTCCCAGGTTTAAAATAATACTTAACCTTTACAAATATACACAGAGAAAAATAAATTTTAAATAAAGAATTATATATATATATAATTTGTATGTGTGCATGTGTATACACAAATACATATATAGTCAAATCCCATTATTTGCAATAGTCATGTTCTGTAACATCAACACAAACACTAATTAGCAAAGCTTCTGATCACATTTTTGTCAACTGATCAATACACAACCTTATTTCATGTATGATTTCGTTTAAAGACACCTTATCTAATATATGTTGTTGAGTCATTAACATTGAACAAATAGCCAACAGCACTTTAAGTCATGCCTGAAAACATATTTTATCAGTAAGACTCTTCAAACCCTTCTTGTGGTTAAGAACACTATAAAACACCAGAACTGTGCATCGTTGTCATTTTAAATAGTGAAATTACCACCAAAAACACCAAAACAAGAATGCAAAAAATACAGCATTACATAGACTATACAGAAGGCACTTGCATGGGATCTGAAATAAGAAGGCACAGCTTTGCCTTGTTCAATATTAGTTGTGAAAACAGTGCACATGGGTGATTCGAAGTTTTCACCTTGCATAAATGAATGACCATAAGGCACCATACAATAGTCACTTTGGGGTTACAAATAAATAAAATTTTGTGAGTAGGTGAAATCACAAATACAAAATCTGCAAATGATGATCACCTATACACACATACACCAACACGAACATTAAATGTATGTATGCAGAAATTTTACATCACATGGCTAGGATAATTTGACAGTCAATTATCAATGTGCAATACTGCAATACACTTCAGAGAAACAAGTACAATACATTCTAAGTGCTTTTTTTTCTTTAATGGGGCAAATGCAGTTAATGACATAAAAAATGTTGCAGGAAAAATAGAGATTATTCCAAGATTACCAAGTCTCCAGATTATTAGTACCCTAGATAAATTCTTGGTTGTGTTTCTTTATTTCATTTTTAACTGTAATGTTTTTTTTGGGGGGTTTTATTAAAAACACAAGTCTTGTTAATAATTATGCTGCCTGTTGGAAAACTATAAATAGTTGAACCCAAGAAGTCATTTAGATTAAACATTTATTTCTTTTTCCAAGATAGGAAGATTCACCACTTAGTGAAAAAGACCCTTTGATATCTAGTGTTAGATATACCTGAAAGGGAACTAATCTTGAATTAAATTTAATGAGCTAGAACAATTATTATTTTTAGTAACAAAAATGACACAATTCAACCTTATATATTAGCTAATAAAATGAAAAAACATTTTGATATGCTTCCACTAGAATATGCAGACACATTAGCAAATAATTTGAAGAAGATTAACACTATTTTTGGAATAGGGTTGTATAAATACAGAAATGGTAAGAACATTTTGACAGATCTGAATAACAACTAACAGCACTGAACAAACTAAATATTAATATGCTAAGCAAATAATTCAGATCTGAAGATAAGAATCAGTAAGATATATTTGCTCTTAAATGTACATCAATTTTAAAAGAATAAACAATGTTATGAGCAGCATATATATTTATAATCAGGTATCTATAGGTATATCTGACATATATATATATACTAATATTGACATATTAGTAAAGAGGAGATATAAAGTAATTATAGGAAAAAAAAATTGAGTCCAAAGCATTTACTAAGAGAGAGTGAAACACTATGACTAGAAAACAAAACAAAATAAAAAAACTACAGTGTAGAGCAGTTTTATTCAATTCCAATTCCATATCGAAAATGTCCTAACATTTTTATTCACATATAATTAAAACATCCAGACTTCCAGGAAGATGGCGGTGTGAGCAGGGCGGCAGAAATCTCCTCCCAACACTATATTTATCTAAGAAAACACAGCAAATACATCTATTCCTAAAAGAGAGACGAGAATACACAGGAAAGCGCACAGCGTGCAGCTACACCCGAGAGGACTCGGCACCCCAAGAGGCAGGTAAGATACGGAGCCGCGACCTGGCGGGACCCGAGCCCTCCCCCACCCCAGCGCACCGGCGGGAGGAGAGGATTCAGAGCCGGGAGGGAGTGGAAGTGCACCCCGCGAAGTAGCCAGCCCCGGGGATCTGCGCGGGGAGCGCTGACCCACATTGCACAGTGCAGCGGAGATTGGAGAGACAGAGGGGCAGGATCTGAGCGGGGAACGCGCCAGGGTGCTTGCAGCTGGCTCCCGGGAAGGAAAAAAAAAAGCGCGCGCTTTCTTCAGCGGTCTTAAAGAGACAGGAGCCCAGCGGAGGAGCCGGATCGCCCCAGCACACTCAGCCCAGCAGGCTGGGAGTCCTGGGGAGTTTCAGACACCTTAGCTGGCGACTGAGGAAGCGTAGCCATACTTAACACTTCTCACTGAGATCAACAGCCTCCTATTCGTTCCCACCCCTGCCAGAGTGATAAAGGGCCCTGCGGAGCGGCACAGTCACAGCTGTGGAATAGTGGGGCAATAGCGCCACCTAGAGCATTCCCACAGAATCTACGTCCGGTGGGCATTTTTTTTGTTTTTTTTGTTTTGTTTTTTGTTTTGTTTTTGTTTTTTCTTTTCCTTCTTTTTTCTTTTTTTCTTTCTTTCTTTTTTTTCGTTTTTTTCTTTTTTTTCTCTTCTCTTTTTAAAGTCTTAAAGAGCCCAGCTGACATACGTGGCAACTATCAGTGACCAATTACACAGCCATGAAAAGACAGAGGAATATGGTTCAGACCAAAATCAACCAGACAACCCCAGAGAGGGAGTCTGAAGGGATGGAAATGCACAGCCTCCCTGAAAAAGAATTCAGAATAAAAGTCATAACCATGCTGATGGACCTACAGAGAAATGTGCAAGAGCTGAGGGAGGAAGTGAGGGAACTGAGGAAAGACAATACAGAAATCAGACAAGCGATTCGATGGGCTTAACAGCAGAATGGATGAGATGTGAGAGACTGTTAATGGAATAGAAAACAGAGAACAGGAGTACAGAGCAGCTGAGGCAGAGAGAGATAAAGGATTTCTAGGAATGAAAGAATATTAAGAGAACTGTGTGACCAATCCAAACGGAACAATATTCGCATTATAGGAGTACCAGAGGAAGAAGAGAGAGAAAAAGGGATAGAAAGTGTCTTTGAAGAAATAATTGCTGAAAACTTTCCCTCGCTGGGGAAGGAAGTAGTCTCGCAGTCCACCGAAGCTCATAGATCTCCCAACACAAGGGACCCAAGGAAGACAACACCAAGACACATAATAATTAAGATGGCAAAGATCAAAGATAAAGACAGGGTATTAAAGGCAGCTAGAGAGAGAAAAAAGATCACCTACAAAGGAAAACCCATCAGACTATCATCAGACTTCTCAACAGAAACCTTACAGGCCAGAAGAGAATGGCATGATATATTTAACGTAATGAAACAGAAGGGCCTCGAACCAAGAATATTGTATCCAGCACGATTATCATTTAAATATGATGGAGGGATTAAACAATTTCCAGATAAACGAAAGTTGAGAGAGTTTGCCTCTCATAAACCACCACTACAGGATATCTTAAATGGACTGCTCTAGAGGGAAGCACACCTAAGGCTAAAAAGATGTCACCAGAGGAAAAAAAAAATCATAGCAAAGAAAGCAGACCATCCAAATACCAACTAAAGGCAAAGAATAAAACACCTCTTATAGAAAGAATGGAGGAGGAGGAATAAGAAGGGAGAGAAATAAAGAAACATCAGACAGTGTAAACAATAACTTAACAAGAAAGTTAAGTTAGATTGTTAGATAGTAAAGAAGCAAACCTTGAACCCTTGGTAACCACGAATCTAAAGCCAGCAATGGCAATAAGTACATACGTATCAATAATCACCCTAAATGTAAATGGACTGAATGCACCAATCAAAAGACACAGAGTAACAGAATGGATAAAAAAGCAAGACCCATCTATATGCTGCCTACAAGAAACTCACCTCAAATCCAAAGATATACACAGACTAAAAGTGAAGGGATGGAAAAAGATATTTCATGCAAACAGCAAAGAGAAAAAAGCAGGTGTTGCAGTACTTGTATCAGAAAAAATAGACTTCAAAATGAAGAAAGTAGCAAAAGATAAAGAAGGACATTACATAATGTTAAAGGGGTCAGTCTAACAAGAAGATATAACCATTATAAATATGTATGCACCCAAAACAGGAGCGCCAGCATATGTGACACAAATGCTAACAGAATTAAAGCAGGAAATAAGACAGCAATGCATTCATCTTAGGAGACTTCAACACACCACTCACTCCAGAGGACAGATCAACCAGACAGAAAATAAGTAAAGACACAGAGCCACTGAACAACACACTAGAACAGATGGACCTAACAGACATCTACAGAACTCTACACCCAAAAGCAACAGGATACACATTCTTCTCAAGTGCACATGGAACATTTTCCAGAATAGACCACATACTAGGCCACAAAAAGAACCTCAGTAATTTCAAAAATATTGAAATCCTACCAACCAACTTCTCAGATCACCAAGGTATAAAACTAGAAATAAATTTTAGAAAGAAATCAAAAAGGCTCACAAATACATGGAGACTTAACAACACTCTCCTAATTAATCAATGGGTTAACGACCAAATCAAAACAGAAATCAAAGAATATATGGAGACTAATGACAACAACAACACAAAGCCACAACATCTGTGGGACGCAGCACAGGCAGTTCTAAGAGGAAAGTATATTGCAATCCAGGCTTATTTAAAGAAGGAAGAACATTCCCAAATGAATAGTCTAAAGACACAATTACTGAAATTGGAAAAAGAAGAACAAATGAGGCCCAAAGTCACCAGAAGGAGGGACATAATAAAGATTAGAGAAGAAATAAATAAAATTGAGAAGAATAAAACAATAGAAAAAATCAATAAAACCAAGAGCTGTTTCTTTGAAAAAATAAACAAAATAGATAAACCCCTAGCCAGACTCATTAAGAGAAAAAGAGAATCTACACACATAAACACAATCAGAAATGAGAAAGGAAAAATCACGACGGACCCCACAGAAATACAAAGAATCATAAGAGAATATTATGAGAATCTATATGCTAACAAGCTGGAAAACATAGAAGAAATGGACAACTTCTTAGAAAAATACAACTTTCCAAGACTGACCAAGCAAGAAACAGAAAAACTAAACAGACCAATCACCAGTGACGAAATCGAATTGGTAATCAAAAAACTACCCAAGAACAAAACCGCTGGGCCTGATGGATTCACCTCTGAATTCTACCAGACGTATAGAGAAGAAATAACACCGATTCTCCTTAAAGTTTTCCAAAAAATAGAAGAGGATGGAATACTTCCAAACTTATTCTATGAAGCCAGCATCACTCTAACACCAAAACCGGGCAAAGACCTCACCAAAAAAGAAAATTAGAGACCAATATCCCTGATGAACGTAGATGCAAAAATACTCAACAAAATATTAGCAAATCAAATTCAAAAATACATCAAGAGGATCATACACCATGATCAAGTGGGATTCATCACAGGGATGCAAGGATGGTACAACATTCGAAAATCCATCAACATCATCCACCACATCAACAAAAAGAAGAACAAAAACCACATGATCATCTCCATAGATGCTGAAAAAGCATTTGACAAAATTCAGCATCCATTCCTGATTAAAACTCTCAACAAAATGGGTATAGAGGGCAAGTACCTCAACATCATAAAGGCTATATATGACAAACCCACAGCTAACATCATACTTAACGGCGAGATGCTGAAAGCTGTTCATCTAAGATCGGGAACAAGACAAGGATACCCACTCTCTCCACTGTTATTCAACATAGTACTGGAGGTCTTAGCCACACCAATCAGACAAAACAAAGACATACAAGGCATCCAGATTGGTAAAGAAGAAGTCAAATTGTCACTATTTGCAGATGACATGATACTGTACATAAAAAACCCTAAAGACTCCACTCCAAAACTACTAGAACTAATATCTGAATTCAGCAAAGTTGCAGGATACAAAATTAACACACAGAAATCTGTTGCTTTCCTATTCACTAATGATGAACTAACAGAAAGAGAAATCAGAAAAACAATTCCATTCACAATTGCATCAAAAAGAATAAAATACCTAGGAATAAACCTAACGAAGGAAGTGAAAGACCTGTACTCTGAAAACTACAAGACACTCCTAAGAGAAATTAAAGAGGACACTAACAAATGGAAATGCATCCCATGCTCTTGGCTAGGAAGAATCAATATTGTCAAAATGGCTATACTACCTAAAGCAATCTACAGATTCAATGCAATCCCTATCAAACTACCAACAGCTTTCTTCAATGAACTGGAACAAATAATTCTAGAATTCATATGGAACCACAAAAGACCCCGAATAGCCAAATCAATCCTGAGAAGGAGGAATAAAACAGGGGGAATTACACTCCCTGACTTCAAGCTCTACTACAAAGCCACAGTAATCAAGACAATTTGGTATTGGCACAAAAACAGACCCACAGACCAGTGGAACAGAATAGAAAATCCAAACATTAACCCAAACATATACAGTCAATTAATATTTGATAAAAGTCCCTTGGATATACAATGGGGAGATGACAGCCTCTTCAGCAGCTGGTGTTGGAAAAACTGGACAGCTACATGTAAGAGAATGAAACTGGACTACTGTCTAGCCCCATACACAAAGGTAAACTCAAGGTGGATCAAAGACTTGAATGTAAGTCATGAAACCATAAAACTCTTAGAAAAAAACATAGGCAAAAATCTCTTGGACATAAACATGAGCAACTTCTTCATGAACATATCTCCCCGGGCAAGGGAAACAAAAGCAAAAATGAACAAGTGGGACTATATCAAGCTGAAAAGCTTCTGTACAGCAAAGGACACCATCAGTAGAACAAAAAGACATCCTACAGTATGGGAGAATATATTCATAAAAAACGTATCTGATAAAGGGTTGACATCCAAAATATATAAAGAACTCATGCACCTTAACAAACAGAAAGCAAATAATCCAATTAAGAAATGGGCAGAGGACATGAATAGACACTTCTCCAAAGAAGAAATTCAGATGGCCAACAGGCACATGAAAAGATGCTCCACATCGCTAATCATCAGAGAAATGCAGATTAAAACCACAATGAGATATCACCTCACACCAGTGAGGATGGCCAACATCAAAACACAAACAACAACAAATGTTGGCGAGGATGTGGAGAAAAGGAACCCTCCTACACTGCTGGTGGGAATGCAAATTAGTTCAACCATTGTGGAAAGCAGTATGGAGGTTCCTCAAAAAACTCAAAATAGAAATACCATTTGACCCAGGAATTCCACTCCTAGGAATTTACCCTAAGAATGCAGCAGCCCAATTTGAAAAGGACAGATGCACCCCTATGTTTATTGCAGCACTATTTACAATAGCCAAGAAATGGAAGCAACCTAAGTGTCCATCAGTAGATGAATGGATAAAGAAGATGTGGTACATATACAGAATGGAATATTATTCAGCCATAAGAAGAAAACAAATCCTACCATTTGCAACAACATGGATGGAGCTAGAGGGTATTATGCTCAGTGAAATAAGCCAAGCCGAAAAAGACAAGTATCAAATGATCTCACTCATATGTGGAGTATAAGAACAAAGAAAAAATACTGAAGGAACAAAACAGCAGCAGACTCACAGAACCCAAGAACGGACTAATAGTTACCAAAGGGAAAGGGACTGGGAAAATGGGCGGGAAGGGAGGGATAAGAGGGAAAAAGGGGCATTACGATTAGCAGATGTAATGTTGGGGGGGCACGGGGAGGGCAGTACAACTCAGAGAAGACAAGTAGTGATTCTATAGCATCTCACTACGCTGATGGACAGTGACTGTAATGGGGTTGGTGGGGGGGACCTGATAAAGGGGTAGTTTAATAATCGTAATATTGCACATGTAATTGTAAATTAATGATAATAAAATAAATTATATTAAAAAAAATGACTCCCAAAGTAGAAAATTAAGTGATTTGAATCTATTGAGGAGACTGACGTAAACAGAGAATTATGGAGAAGCTGATGAATTTGGTATTGGACATTGGGTTAGAACTCATACACATAACATGTTGAAATGTTACATAACCCAATCAGGTATTTGTTTAAAAGTAGACATTATAAATACAGACCAATAGTCAATAATTAAACACCTAAAGACCCTGTCACAGGCACTGTTAGAAATAAAATGCAACCATGATCTAGAGACAATGTACATAAATAATGCAAACCAGAAAGGAATAGGAACTGCAATAGAGATATAAGCTAAGTGCTATGGGACTAAGGAGAGGCAAGAGATTAATTCCTCCTGGGGAAACTGGAGGAGGCTTTATGGGGAAACTGGTGAGCATCTGAGATGGATGGAAAGCTAAGGACAGAGAAGGTGGGAAGG